>JAGFPH010003024.1:110384-131354 GCA_018207615.1 Philaenus spumarius
AAATAATTGTCGAGAGAAAATAGAGCCTTAAATAATTTCGGATATGCGTCGGTGCATTACATAGATTCGAGCATGCGGTTTTGTCTTAAATATTTGTGGAGATTCGATGGAGGCTTAAATAATTGTGGAGATCCGCTAAAGCGTTAAACAATTGTGGAGATGAGATAGAGCCTTAAATAATTTCGGATATGCTTTGGAGCCTTAAATAAATTTCTAGCATGCGGCTTTGGCTTAAATATTTGTGGAGATGCGATTTAGACTTAACTAATTACGGGGATGTTAATTTTTATTAAATAATTGCTTAAATGCTGTGTAACCTTAAATAATTATGGAGATGCGACTGAGCATTCAAAATAATTTTGTTCGTGCGATGACGTAGATGGTTAAGCGAGTTCAATCATATTTCTCAATGCAAAAAGAGCAAAACGCGCCTAAAGAAGTTTAAATGGATACACGAATTAAAAAATAAATATTTCATAATTACTTCTACAATGAAATATTATATCTATATTTTTAAGAATAAGTGGGTATTCTAGTAGTTGTACTCGAAGGCAACTTCCTGATCTCTTCAAGTTAACTTCGCGTAGTGAGTTTATTACATTTACTTACATCGCATTGCTCACCACCAAGCAAACCATCAAGTGCATCCCAGCAAGTGGTGTTTTGGTCCTTGACTGAAGCAAGACTGTAGAAAGTCTACCATATTATTTTATTTAAGAATGTATTAATAGGAAAAACATAGGTGTATGGTATACACTCATTAGTTTTACTCGTCTTACATCTTCAAACTATCTTTAGAATAAAACTCAATAACATTGAATACTAGTTCAAAAAACGGGGTTTTCATAGTCGTTTATGTTTTAGGGTTTGTAATTTTTGTATACCAACAGATGATAGTTTTAGCGGCAAGGAAAGTGAAAATGTATGTTTAAATAAAAAGTTATAATATTAAAAAATAATAATAGTTATATTATTCCCAAGTAAGAACATTTTGAAATAGTAATACTTAACAAATAGTTTATAGATATATTTACTACTGGAAATAATAAAAAAAGAAGAAAAAAAGAAATAGACAAACTTGTACATACATAAAATGATTTACAAATAAAACCTTTCTATTAATTTAATTTAATCTCAACTTTTAGGTATATTCTGTGAAACAAGAGTGATTTTTGTATTTATGAAGCAAACAATATCACCAATATCTAACAATGTGTTGCAATGGAGCGTGAACATTATGATACCAGCAACAATAGTCCTTTGTCCCGAGCTGTTTTATACCCGCAGTGCTTGATTGACCTAATTGTAACCACACTATCTGAATATTTATGATAAAATGTGTACATTGAAACCTTAGCCTATGAGGATAAACATGAGATTATAACTATAATGAAATTGCTAATTTTATTAGAGCTAAAGTGTTAGAATAAATATGTAAAATAACTATGACAAATATGTATCACCATCTACTGTATGCTTTGAACTATTTTGTTCATGTTAATTAAAGTCAGCTTCTGTCGTAATTTTGATTACTTATGCTACTCTACAGGGTACGTAATTTTTATCTAGTCTGATTATAATCAAAATGTTATAGCTAGTATTTTTCGAATACCCCTCACGATAAGGGATCCCTACATTCATCTTTCAAAAAGTTTTTAATTTCTTTAGAGAAAGCCCTAACTTAAGTAATTTCCATTTGCCATTAATAATATTTTGTAAATGTAATCTAAAATGATCCAATAAAATTATAATAAATGCACATGTAAATTCAGTAAACAAAAACATTCGATAACATACGACCAATATATAATAACAAAGAGGGGCAGAAGAAATAAAGGGTAATGAACACTGGGTTTCACTTACTTTTAAAACAAGCCATTATACTCATGTATTTAAGTGCTTAGGAACAAATTTTCAATCCGATTTTACAAAATGTCTTTACTATAACTTTCATATTTATTTTTATATAACAGAATGATCAATTCTTCTAAATTGTAGTTGCAGTTCTTTCAAAAACAAAATGAAGACAAAATTAGTTTAAATATTTTAGAAAATATCTTAGAAACAATAAAATTAATCTTTAAATAATTTAAATTCATATTTATCCTGTCCTTTAAACCATTTAAAAATTTTAATATCTTTTTGTAAACTATAAATATTCAGCATCCTAAAATTAGTATTTGTTTGGTATTTAACTTTAGCTTACAATATGTATATATATCAATGTACTAGGGTAGACCCATGCGTGCTCCGCACGCCAACTCCCAATGGTACCTTCTAAAAACATATGTTATGTTTTATTTATAATAAAGGTGTAGTATTAATAATAACCTCAAAACTAAGATGGTAAATATTGTTAAATGTTCAAACCAAATTATTTCTTATGTTTTATAACAGCAGTTAATAATGGTTAAAAGAACCAGCAAGGCTCAGGTTTACACTTTAAAACCCTAACCTAAAAGGTGGAAATACAAAAATAATTGCTTCAAATTTTGAAATCAGCTGTTAATTAAAGCAGCTATCTTATCTGTTATTTTATTCAATTGGTTGCTATGGTATTAAATGTAAATACATGTGTTGATTTATCATTCTAAACCTAACATAAGATTTTTTTCCGACTAAATTTACAAATATATTTAAATAAAAATAGGTTTTTACCGAAATTAAATATAGCCTATGTTACTCAGGGATAGTGTAGCTTTGTATTAGTAACACTATTTTTTCAATCGGTTCAGTAGAGCCTTAGATTACCCCTACATACAAACAAACAAACTTTACCTCTTTATAATATTAGTATAGATTTTAAATGTTTTGATTATGTTAGCATACGCTAATGAGCATCCATAACTAATCGATAAAATTCGATGTATTTCCGTCATCTTTTCTGGAGAAATCACCTCTAATAATCAAAGTAACGAGTGATACGTCATGTTTCTGTTCACTTCTAAAATAAAGAAAACATACGGATTTTTAAAATTTGGTTTGGAAAAAATACTTTCACGTATCAAGCTTTTATTGTGACTCTTAAAATATTTTAATTAAAAAACAACTTCTAACTGTACTGAGTTTGAATTAAACTTTATACGGAAAATTGCTTTTGTTTGGTATCCAAGTCACGATTGTTTAATTACAA
Organism: Philaenus spumarius; assembly: GCA_018207615.1. Classification (NCBI taxonomy): domain Eukaryota; kingdom Metazoa; phylum Arthropoda; class Insecta; order Hemiptera; family Aphrophoridae; genus Philaenus; species Philaenus spumarius. Next base: position 113,518 of record JAGFPH010003024.1, read on the forward strand.
TAAGTTTCCTTTTATTTGCTCCGCCATGTGATTTCTTTCTTGCTTTAAGTAACGCGTTTCATAGCCTATGCTCCATCCTCAGAGTTCAACCCTAACTTGAGTTCGTCAATACAATAATAAACATCACAGACATACATATAGCAACTACACAAATGCCGTCGGACAAATAGCGTCTCGTGTAATCATGTCTATAACTTTACAGTAATATTTATTTAAGATCGCTTGATGTTCATAGCCGTATTGTATATTGTATTCAAAGAAATATTTAATTGATGGCTCAGTAATAAGTGTTTATAATATTTAAAGGCTTCATAAATTTAATATTCTTCGTTTCCATCCATATAGTTTCCTTTTCTGCAAATATGCAGTGGTTCTAAATTAGTCCACAATCTGTATATTAATCGTCAACAAGGTTGTGTGCACATTTTGATTTATTGGCATTGATCTTCTTTTTCGGCAGGTGTTCTTTAAACCTTTTACAAAATGTTCGTCCTATTATTTCTATATAGAATTTATTGCAGTGATCACATTTGACTTTATAAATTCCAGGTTTAAGCTCTAAAGGTGTGTCCTGTTTTTGGCTGAACAATTTTATAACATTATCGTTATTTCAAAATGTCATAGTAACATTGAGTTTTTTAATGCTATTGGATAATTTTATTTTGGTTCAAATGTTTCCGTATTCACTTGTTATAAAAATCTTCTTATTTTTTGGTTTTAGTGGTCTTGTTTATTTCTTTTGTTTCTTGGTTAATATTATATTTATCATGTGGATTTTAATTCCATTGGCCATTGCGATGTGTTTTATAACTTTAAGTTCATCTGTAAATTCCTCCTTATTTAGGAGTATTGTGACCAATATGTGTATCATGCTATTGTCTTCTTTTTGATAACCGTTATATCAAGAAAATTTTAAATGTTGTCATATTCTGTCTCGCTTGTGAAGTTTATTTACACAATTTATATAGTTCTTAAGGAGTTCTAAGTGTGCCGTTGAAAATTATGATTGTATCATCAACGTATCCGGTATATGATATTATTTAACTGTACCATTTACTCACATTTGACAGAAAGACACACACAAACAGGACACGCATTTAGAGCCTAAAACAGGAATTTATAAATTTAAATGTGAAAATTGCAATACATTCTATATAGGTCAAACAGGACGAATATTTTGTCTAAGGTTTAAATAACATCTGAAGAAAAAGAACATTATTGGCGTTAAAATCAAATTATGCACACCACCTTGTTGGCGAAAACCATCCATTTACAGATTTTGAGACTAATTTGGAACTATACATATTTGCAAGAAGAAAATTATATGGATGTCATCGAAGAATACGAAATGTATAAAGCCTCAAAGATAATAAACACTATTATTGAACTGCCAATGTAATTTTTCTTCGAATACAACATATGACACGGCTATTAAAATCCAATATACCGATATTAAATAAACAATACTACTGACAGGTTATAGACAAGAAGACATGAGATGTTAGTTAGTAGTACGACGTCATTTAAACGAGGCACACCATTTTATGTATTTGTGTAATTGTTTTGTGTTTGTCTGTGATTTGTAATTAAAACATTGACGAACTCGATTGAGGTATAAACTGTGGGGATGGAGCATAGTCTCTGAAACGCGTCAGGGAAAATAAAAAAAAGGTAACTTATTGTTAATTTATTTTGCAACTCTAAATTTGTTTACGCCTGTTGTATTTCTTCCAAAAAAAGATCTGAGGTAGAAGAGTAAAGGATATTCAAATTTTCAATTCACTTAATTTAATGATAACAATAGACATTTACCTTAATGGCTTTCTTTTGTAAATTTCTAACTTTTGCTTATCTCCAGACTTCTCTCAGGATTTTCCTCTTTCGACTCACACATTGCTACAGATAGGAGCATACAATATACAACCTTATTTTATCATAAAATACTTGTCTTAATATCAGATTACTTACATATATTTTAATTTTTCTTAAAATCAAAGTATGTTTAATTGAGTTAGTGAACCTTTAACTTCTTTATAGATTGCAAATAAAAGTATTTTTCACAGTGTGAGTGTAGAGTATGTATCTCACGAATTTTCATTAAATTTTGAAAAAACAAATTTAAATATAATCAGCCTATATCAAAATTACGTACCCTGTAGAACATCATAACGTACTCAAAATTACGATAGAAGCTGATTTACACATCCACAAAATAGTTTCAAAGCATACAGTAGAGGGTGATACATATTTCTCATAGTTATTTTATATATTTATTCTAACACTTTAATTAAGTAATTGTTCTAATAAAATTAGCAATGCCATCATAGTTATAATCACATAATTATCCCATAATGTATGTACACATTTTATCATAAATATTCAGATAGTGTGGTTTCAATTAGGTCAATCAAGCACTGCGGGTATAAAACAGCTCGGGACAAAGGACTATTGTTGCTGGTATCATAATGTTCACGCTCCATTGCAACACATTGTTAGAGATTGGTGATATTGTTTGCTTCATAAATAAAAAAATACTCTTGTTCACAGAATATACCTAAAATTTAAGATTAAATTAATTTCATCGAAAGGTTTTAGTTGTAAATCATTTTATGTATATACAAGTTTGTGTGTTTCTTTTTTTATAATTTCCAGTAGTAAATATTTCAATAAACTATTTGTTAAGTATTACTATTTTAAAATGTTCCTACTTGGGAATACTTCATAACTTTGTATTGAAACATAAATTTTCACTTTCCTTACCACTAAAACTAACATCTGTTGTTATACAAAAATAACAAACCCTAAATATGAGAAATCACGTTTTTTTTTATTAGTATTCAATCTTATTTAGTGTTATTTTAAAGATAGTTTGAAGATGTAAGACAAATAAAGCTAAAGAGTGTATACCATGAACTTATGTTTTCCATATTAATGCCTTTTTAAGTAAAATAATATGGTAGACTTTCTGTTGGGAATACTACAGTCTTTTTCTACAATCAAGGACCAAAAAACCACTTGCTGGGATGCATTTGGTGGTTTGCTTGGCGGTGAGCAATACGATGTAAGTAAATGTAATAAACTCACTAAGCGAAGTTAACTTGAAGAGATCAGGAAGTTGTCTTAGAGTACAACTACTAGAATATCCACTTATTCTTTTTCATTGTTGCTGTACGTATGAAATATTTATTTATTTTGTTTATCCATGAAAACTTCTTTAGGTGCGTTGGGCACTTTCTGCATTGAGATCAATGATTGAACTCGTGTCACCGTCATCGTCATTGCACGAACAACATTTTTTTGATGGCTCCGTCGCATCTCCACAATTATTTAAAGTTACACCGCATCCAAACAATTACTTAATACAAAGTCGCATCCCCGTAATTATTTAAGGCTCCATTGAATCTCCACAAAGATTTAAGACAAGCCGCATGCTCGAATTTATAATGCTCCGATGCACATCCAAAATTATTTATGGCTCCATCTTATCTCCAAAATTATTTATCGCTCTATTGGATCTCCACAATATGTAAGGCTCCACCGCATCTCCAAAATTATTTAAGGCTACGTAGCAGCTCCGCAATTATTTCAGCCACAGTCGCATGATCTCATTATTTAAGTCTCCAACACACATCCGCAATTATTTAAGGATACGTCACCTCTCCGCAATTATTTAAGACTCCATCGCATCTCCGAAATTATTTAAGGCTCTAGCTTATCTCCATAATTGTTTAAGGCACTATTGCATCTCTATAAATATTTAAAGCTACGTTGCATATCCGCAATTATTTACGACATAGTCAAATCCTCGCATTTATTTGAGGCTCTGACATTGATAAATCTGAAATGTACATAGTTCATACTATTTTTTTAAATGCCTAAACTTCTTAACTTGGTTGCTAATGAATGAAAATGCATTAAAGAAACTTGTGTTGCTTCGTATAGGCCTAACCTAAAATTATAATTTGACTATAGACAATAATGTTTATATTAATTTAGTTTTTTTTTATTTTAATTTTAAATAGAACAAGATCAAAATAATAATTAAATTTCAGATTAAACCAATATAACCAACGATTTATATTCATGAATGATTTCACTTCTGTCGGCAGTCCTACGACTGCTTTAAAAAAATATATATATTAACAAGTATAATCCGTAGTACACTAAAGTTGTTTCGACGTAATGTGTTCTAGTAATTCAACTAGAAACGAAGTGTTTTTTACTCTTTTTAAGCATATACCTTTAGGTAATATTATAAATTTACAATTTTAGTTTACATGTTACAGTTGAGGTGTTCATGAACCGTTTTCTTATGTCACAACGTTTTATCTTTAAACAATTCAATACCTACAAGATTTGTAAAATTTGAAAGTGTTGCAGACCGAGCTAAAGCAAGGTCCTGTTTTAAGATCTCTTGACTTTTCGTTTGTCTGTTTGTTACGCGATTACGATCAAACTAAAATCCAACAAAATAATGTTATTATACATCTTGTAACTGAGTCACAACGTATATTACTCAAATTACTCTTAGTTCAGTGTGACAAATGTAGTCAGCGGCTTAAAAGTACGGACGATCGAGTTAGTTAATTCGATCCCGTGAATCATTAAACTTTGTTTTATTTTCAAATGTTTCGAATATTATTATGTTTCTTCTTAGTTTGATAACATGAATCAATATACTTTTTTAAAATCTTTTTAGTATTAATATGTATCATAATCTTCAAGATGTGAATTTGAATAAAGATTTTGCCTTACTTAACTATCCAAATTTAAATTTGAACAAATTACTGTCTAGATTAAATGTTCAAACCATTAAAATAATTTAAACCTTGTCTAAGTGAATATTTTTAACTTATATTTCGATGGATAAATGCTTACTGAACTCATTAGTAATAATTACTGCTAGTGGAATAGCTTATTTTGTAAAGCGTACATTACTAGAGTTAAGCAGTGGTTTTCAACAGATTGCTTCAAACTCACAATAAATTAATTCAAGCAACAAAACACGGTTTAAACAAGAGGTCCTTAAAATAGAGAATATTTTAAATTCTGATTATCAATTGTATCTTCTTGAAAATGTTTACAGTATAAAAGATCTTCGTAGAAAAAATAATTTATTATTCACAGTATTTATTTGGATTTTTATTTCTAACCAAAACCTCGAAGAGTGACACTTACGTAGAGAGATACACTTAAAGAAAATCGTTTATTTGAAATTTCCAAGAATTATTTCTTCTATAACGTACATATTTTCCATAGAGAGATTGACTTAGAAATAAATTATTAATACCACTTATATTAGTTTGTTTACATTTTTGTTTCTCTGGTTTTCTGTTTACTGACATTATAAATATACTGTACCATAAACTGGATTATTTTTTAAATGATTTTAAGTCTTTAAGAATAAAACACTTATTTATTAAAGTAATATAAATAGTATCGAAATAAATGACACCATTTAGGGGTTTGAACACCAAAATTTAACACTAATAAAACAGAGTAACTGGAAAATTCAAAATAAATTATTGTGAAACATTTTATTGCAGAAAAATATTTAAGATGTATTAAACATTGGTATTTTATCCCTTATCAACACTCAAACCATGTGCTATCTTACATATACGATTATTGTGTAACATGTGAAAATGTTATAAGAGAAATGATATCAAGCATAAAATTGAGTACTGATCTGACAGTCACGTTACATTACATCCACTGTGAAACTCGGCATTAAGTTAATTTACATGTCAAAGTACATCTCGTCTGCGTTTACAAAATGTGACTGTGACAGTAAAACGTGACTTGTTAACAATATATCTAGAAGTTGTTTGAGCCGAAGTGTTACCTCGAGTGAAAGATGAATGAATCTATTACGAAATGTGCAAGTGCTTACATTGATAACGTTTTCAGACACTGATAGTAAATGCAAATTGCCGTTGGCTTTGAGCAGAGAGATAAGAACTAGAGTGACTTGATATTCATTACGTGGCTATCATTCCAGTTGTTCAATATTATTTGTTACATTTATTTGTATTGATTATGTTTCTTGTTTTATTTTATTCTATTACTAATTTTTACTCAGTTTGTTGTGTTAGCCTATTAAATTTATTTTTTATTGTGTTTTTTGCCTTACTGGACATGATATATTTACATAAATACTGTACCTTAATTCTTTGTACTGCTCGCAGTCCTATTGCGATTACTCTTTATTTGGTGACGAACGTTTAATCAAAATTTGCTGAACATTTAATAGACACCGGTCATACTTACACCAATATCAATAATAATTATAAATTTTAAATAAATGCTCCAAAGGACCAACCATGAAAGAAATTGAAGAATTCCACATTTACAAAGCTACTATAGACCCAAGCTCCTTGTTGAACGATAAGGTACTTTTCCAATCCAACGCTTTGTTTGACTGTATTGTCAGAGCCGAACCCCTTCAATCTCCAAAATAAATAAAACTACACAAAGCTAACAAATCAGTAATGTTACAAGAACGGGCCAGAGTGCACGTGTGCGATTTGCTCACTAAACAGAAACTACATCTGCATATTTATGCCCCATTACGTGTGTTTGTGTTTTTGAGTTAATGTTTGTGGAGTGTTTATGTGTAATTTATAGTTTTTTTTGACGTGCATTAAACAAATGCAAATCATTTAAAAATTTGTATAAACGGTTTTGCAAATTAATGAAAAATAGGCGAAACGTACGTTACCGAATAAACATGATCACAATACTAAAGTAAAGCTAGCAGGAATACAATACAAGGAATTAGGGTATTTATGTAAATTTATTTACTATACCCTATATTTTTTTATTTTAAATTTGTATTGTATTGTTATTAAGTTCTATTAATTGTTAAAAAGATTTACATTTTTTATTATTTTAATTTATATTTATTAAGGCTTGTAAAGGTTTACGTCTCTCCTCCTATGCCCAACCTAGACCGTTGTGATTGGGCGTGAACTGTGAGGAGTGGGGAGGTCGGACTCTAGACTAGTTTAGTTCAGTAGTATTAAAGAAGCCCTCTGAGGATAATGACTATGTCATTGAAATGTGCATAAGTGTAGTGAATTAAACATAACTTTTCATTAAATTGTACTGTTATTGTTTTGTGTTCCTTCCATTTTGTTTTTCGCCGTTTCATTAAAACATTGTGGTTATTATTATTGCTCATGGTTAAAGTTGGGACTTAGCAGTGACTGAAAAATATTATAATTTTTGTGGAAAATCCGACTTTTACCCCTTATATTTAATAACATGTTGTGCCTAAATCTATGGAAACAACCTGTATTTGATAGTGTTTTAAATTTTTTGTTAAACTGTTTAGTATTAAAAAAATTTGTTTTAACTATTTAAGATTTGGTAGGGCGCATTTTGAATATTCATATATTTATCCACTATGGCTATTACATCAAACATTATTATTTATCCTTGGAAACAACAGATGCGTATAATAAGCCACCATGTGTAATTGGTAGTTGACTATTACAATCTCTCTGTTATTATTACAGAGAGATTATGTTACAAACAAACAAATATATGAGGCACATACTAAATATAATAACTTAATATAGTTGTTTTGTCAAAGTCGCGATGGCACCAAGTAACACAACACCTATAAGAAAGAAGTTTATAAATTTTTCTTTCAACATATTACGTGTTATTTTGGTAATGTAGTTATTGTATGAACTAACTTAAAGAGAGTTTATATTTTGTAGGCCTACAATGCGAATGTTTTACGTAACTAGTATTAAAACAATCTTATTTAAAACAACTAGTTCTACAAAATAAGTTATTATACAATCTTTACTAAGATAGTACCTGGGCGACCAAGCATCGCTCAGTATTAAAAAAAAATTTTTTTAGGAAAATGTATGTAAATACGAACCGCATACTGAATAAATATGAATGTTTCGATCTTACACACATGTAACCTGTTTATTTAAATTTAAAAAAAAAACATGAGTGTAATTAGTTCTAACATTTTATTAGACTTTTTTTCATTGAATTATAAAACCTAGGGCATTCGAATCCTGATGTCCAAAAACCCCTATGTGCAAATTTTCATCAAAATCGTTAGAGCCGTATTGTATCTATAATGTATCTATTCGCCTATACTTAGTGACTTGTAGGTGACTTATAGGTACATGTAGGAGATGTAACCTATCCAACGAATATGATATATTTGATATTGTTTATGTATTTTAGAAATAACAAATAATAATTATAAGCATTAGATAATTCATATTACCTTTATAGAATTGCAAATAATGCAGAAACTGGTAAAAAGGTTTTCAGAACAGTTAATAATAGCTCAAAAATAATGTTTTAGTTACGTTTGGTAAGTTATAGGCAAAAAAAACAAAACAAAAACACGTGACTGTTAGGGGTTTTTGATGATCTTTCTTATTTGCGGAAACAAATGTTGTTGAACAACTTCAGATTCGTGTTCAGCACCCTAAACAACGTAAAGTAAGCTTCTAAAAACTATTACACCAGATTTTTCCACTTCTAACCATTTTTGAACACCATTTTAATGGACTAATTTCAACCAATTAATAACCTTCTTTGATGTTATGATAACAATATCATTTTCCAGAACTTTGATTGTTCATTACTTTGAAACAAAGCAAGATACTAAGCTCTAGTTTCCGCCATTCTGGTTCTCTTTTAATAAGCTTGTCAAGGGTGTGTTACATGACCTACCTTTATAAATTTCGTAAACTGTTAAGTACCATGTTTTCATATATTATATACTGAAAAACTATATGCATGTGGACCATTTATTTTTACTTGCAATCATTTTAACTGCGTATGTATAAGAATCTTTGTTTTATTAACAACACATCCTATTAGTGTCATGTTTTAGAAAGCATGCATACTAACATACTTAATTAACTGTAATTTAAAATGAAAATTAAATAACTTATAGTATTCATAAGACAAACCAAAGGCGACATATGTAGTAATTAATACCATTGTAATAAGATAAAACACCGTTGAACCAACAGATTTAGAAAGGTGCTGTAACTGTAAAGTACTTAAACAGTTACTTTTTTAGAGCATAATTTAAAAAATGTAATATCTTTAGAATATGAATAACGCAACAACACTCAATGAACTGATTAGGTTCAATGCAATAACTAATAACAATTAGTATACTTATTTATGATTTGATAAATAAAATAGATGATGTAGAAAAAACTTAGTTTGTATTTTATAAATGTTTTTAAACCTTGTGTTGTACTCACAGTAGGCGGTCAATTAATTAAATGGTTTGCTTACCATTCCGCAATGGGTCAAAAGTTAGTATATGGTTGAAGGTCATAGATGTTTGTCTACTTGAAAACAGTGATGATATCCCGTGGGTAAATTGTGCTTTGAACAAAATAAAAAATATACGAGTAGATTTATTTAAATGCATCTTGTTAGTATACTTGTATTTTGAATAGTTATAAGCAGTTGAAACAATAATGGTTATCCTCAATTGTATTATATATAAAGTCTTAAAATAATTATTAAATTCTTCGTAAGTCATTGTAATAATATATTGATTTATAGCCTACATTAACGATTTTTTAAATTTAAAAATTAACTTAGTGAAAGAAATAAAATATTGTTAAATTTATAAAAAAATGTAAACCATAGATTTAAATTTTGCAAGCAGAGGCATTAATGTAGAAGGAAATTATACAAAGTAATACTACTTGCATTTTATTATAACTGAATCTACTAGTATTTTATGATGTACGAAAAAAATATTATTCCGATCACTTAAAGGCTTTAATTTTACAACACGTTATTTTGTATTGCTTAAGTTGAATTGGTTATTGGTATTTTATGTATTTAAATAAATATATATTATATTAAGTACTGATGCGTTTGATTTATTATTTGCGGCAAGCTCATTCAATAGGAGTTGTTAAGCTAGCAAATACAAAGATGTTTATATTAATCTGTAAATTCTGATAAAATATTGTCTTGGGGATTTAAATGTAAACGATTGTTTCAGCTGGCGTGTTTGTTCTCGACCTACAGGTTGTTTATAGTTTAAAATTATAATAAAGGATAAATCATTGAACTTTACACGTATAAAGTGTTATAGGGAGGATTATTACCAAGAGGAAGAGGTTAAGGTTTTACTTTATATCCCAATAAATACCAGACAAAACTTATTTCTGTCATGACGGCGCATCAAATATTTCCCCCTTATAAAACCAATCCATATAATGTATATACCTATTTAAATATTAGCATATAAACTGCAACTACTGTGTCATTATTGGCAACACTAATTATTTTAGCAAAAATACAAATAAAGCAAACATTTTCTATTTAATTTGTTTATTTTTATTTAACTATTATCAAAAAAAAAATCAATTTTTCTTGTTGGTGCATCCCAAATGCTCATAACATTTTTATTGTATTTTGTCTATATAGTTTAGTATCTACTGACAAAATTAGAGAATCCGAGATATTCGAGAACATGGCGTAGGCCCTATTATGTGCTTAAGTTTATTACAATAGTGTTTTTGTTTTTTTTTAAACATTAACTTTGATGTCCAAATGAATATTATAAGTTAAGACAACTTGTTAACACCGACACATACTAAGAGTATGATATTTGTACCATGAAAAAACAAATTGTCTGCAACACTTCGAATATAAAAATAACTAAAAGAGGCCTTTCTAAATTCTATGGTTGTAAACAATTTAATGCTTATGTTATACAAATAATAAAGTTCAATTTTTTAAATGAGTCCTTAAATGTTATATATACAATATTAATTTTATTAAATTAAGTAATGCAAGTTTTAGGTAGCCATAACCACTATGCACATATATTTTTATTCCGAAAGTATAAGTGTAATTTAACAGAAAAAATAGTAATATCTAAAATACTAAAAATTTAAAATATATATCTTCATAAATTCATGGGAAGACAGTTTTTCAGTAACAACAAACCAAATTAAATATATTAAGTAATCCGCACTGTATTTAATTTAATTTTGTACATGTATGCACTAAAATTAGGGAAGTAAAATTAAATAATACCTGCATCAGAAATATGTTCAGGGATTATGGCAGATTAGTTATGTTTGCAGACTGAAGAAGCCTATACACTATCAAGATGAACTTATGGGTCATTAAACGTAACTTATTGCAGGGTAAATTTTGCTGAGTTCAGAAAAGCAATTTTCTAGCTAATGTATTGGAACATTCCACTTGAAGCCTTACACAAATCACCTAACATTATTTTCAACTTTTAAAATTTATTTCAATAACAAAGTTCTGATTTCGTAGTTACATCCAATAAAGTAATACAGTTTTGATCAACATTTTAATTAACTTTCCTAAGTGTTAGTATCTGAAAATAGTGAATATCCTTATATATAATTCTGTAAGCGAAATTTTAGATTCAAAATTGTGGGAATTTGGTAAATTGGAGGATTATGGGAGAGGTAACAAATTAAAGGTATCGATTCAAGGAACGAGGGAAAAATAAAAGTTTTTTCTAAAATTAAAAACTAAGGGGTTTTTGGGGTCCCCAAAAAACGAAAAATCCCCATAAGAAATACATGAGAATTTAAAAACATCTGCTTTGTTTACATTAAAACATTTGGTATTAAATAAATTAAAAACATAAAACAGCTGTTTTGTAGTTAACATTAAAACATTTGATCTATACTAATATTATAAAGAGGTAAAGTTAGTTTTTTTGTTTGTTTGTATGTAGGGGGTAATCTCTGGCACTACAGAACCGATTGAAAAAATAGTTTTACTAATAAAAGCTACACTATCCCTGAGTAAGATAGGCTATAATTAATTTCGATAAAAACCTTTTTTTATTTCAATATGTGTAAATTAATCGGAAAAATTTCATAGGTTAGGCCTAGAATGATAAACCAACACACATGTATTTACATTTATTACCATAGCAACCAATTGAATAAAATAACAGATACCGTAATATAACTGGTTGCTCCAATATTTCCATTAACAGCTGATTTCAAAATTTGAAGCAATTATTTTTGTATTTCTAGCTTTTAGGTTAGGGTTTAAAAGTGTAGACCTGAGCCTTGCTGGTTCTTTTAACCATTATTACATCTGATGTTATAAAATATACGAAACAATTTGATTTGAACATTTAACATTATTTACTATCTTAGTTTTGAGGTTATTAATAATCCTACACCTTTATTATAAATAAAACGTAACATATGTTTTTGGAAGGTTCCATTGAGGGTTGGCGTGCGGAGCACGCAGGGCTCTCCCCTAGTTGTACACTATTTACAGTGTAAATTAATGCTAACATTTAGCATTAACAGCTTCCTTAAGATCTTTTTTGGAGAGCTCTTGATGGTCGTTTTAATGTTATTTATTTATTTGTTTAACCTTTAGATAATTAATCGTATTGTTTTATGGCCCAGAGAATGTGTAGTTTAAAAAATTAATTTTTAGTAATAGAAAATAAAAACAAAAACTAAATAAAACTACAACTGAATCAACTATCATATTATTGTGAAATCAGTCCTTGTTTACCACCACCCTTGGAATTTGGACATTTTTAATAGTCATAGAACTGATTTACTTTGTTGTTTACTATTATTAATGAGAATTACACTCAAATTTTAAATTTTGTAAATACTAAACTTCAATAGTTAACACAAAAACACTGCCAGTAAAAAGCTCAGGTTGTTTATAATGGAAAAGGAAAATTGAGTGAATGCTTAAGTTAGTGAAAGTATTGTATACACTGGTAACTTTGTACAAAATTCTAAAGATAATTTATTTAACTAATGTCATAGTTTTTAACAATATTAAGTGAAAAGTAATTTATTTTCCTTTTTGAACTTATTATTTTTAGGAACAAGGGCTGTTTTATTGGGCCTTAAAGAAGAACAAATTATATCTATAACATGTTACTGATTTATGTTGGTTTAAAAAAAACACTTAAATTTTGTATACACTGTAAACAAAATTATTCAAAATCTGGGTGATGAAATTGAATTTTCATGGAAGAACAAAGGCAAAATAAAGTCAGTCAGAAAACTCTATATCATTTAGTTCAGCATGAAATTTAGACGTTGTCGTACATAGTAATGGAGAATTTTAATAGTTCAGTTAATTAAATTTGAAGCGCATAATGTTGTTTGTACGCTTTAATTTAAATTTAAAATATTTTAAATGGAAAACAGGTTTTGGTAAAAATTTTAATTTACTGGCTATGCATTTCAATATTACATTGCTAAACTGTACACTTTAAAATAGATTTGGCAGATACAAAATAAAATTAAAAAAAAAATAAAAGTTTAAGTTGATAAAAAAATTACCATTTTAGTAGCTAAAAGTATAAATCAGAGATACAACTACTAACAATAATATGTAACTTAACATTTGGCTCTTTGGTAAATAGATTTATGCAGCACAATATCAATTTTAGCTTGGTTGTGGTTAACTGCCCTAGTTTAAAACATTACCACAGTTTACTTTCGGAAGAAACAAGGACTTAACCGTGGTCACGATAAATAAACTTCTCAACAAATACAATTAACCAGTCATTGTTGCATGATTGAATCTGAGAACGAAACTCTTTTTGTAGTTGTATTAAGTAATTCCCAGTAGAGATGAATCTGTACGCTTACTAAAACAATAAATAGTGAGTGCCGTTATTCTAACAATTTATTGTTCGGTAGCATTTAAATTTTAAAATACATATACTCCGTTTTCAAATATTTCCAAACAGATATATACAAAACAAAAGGACCTGGCAATGCTTCGCTATTACTTGTTTTAATTTTATGGGCAGTTACAACATATTTAATCTCTTCCATTTTTATATAAATTAAATGCAATATTAAATAAATTCAAATTTATAGTTTGTAGGAATTTAGAGTAATTTATTGTTATTGTTTAGAGGCAGCTACCCCTTATAAATATGAAAAAAGTGCGAGACAGTGGGCCCACGAGACATGTGATTTCTTAATAGTAAATTTGTTTGTGTGTTTATTATAATTTATTCTGAATGTTTGTGTGTAAATGTGTATATGATGTGTGACAACAGATTAATTCATCCAACAAATTTTAACTTGAAAATGGCAGAATAAGCCGAAACGGCCGTCGTTTGAAGAATATATACGACAATTGACTATTGACGACGGTAAGTTGTAATTATATTTTATATATAACAATAGTCGGAATGGCGATAAGCATAATAAGTTATAAATATTGTTTGTAGTGACGATATTTTCTAAAAAATGCCTGGTACTTATATGTGTAAGTTGAAAAGTTTTAGTAAAATTAGTTGAGTAGTTTTTTGAAATTTCTATATAATTTTTTTTACGAATATAGAAAAATTAAGTGGATTATTATATAATTTTAAGGGTATTTATTCCATGTTATCCCTTTCACTTAAATAATTCATCAAATTGCATATATTTTTGTACATTCCTTATAAATAATATTACATATTACATAATTTTAGCTTTATAGCTTGTAATAAGTAAGTTTAATTTATACTTATTATATAGGAATAGCAAAATCATTTCAACCTCTTCCAATTGTGAATCTACACCATCCAGGGACCCAATCAAACACGAACACAAAATCATTCAAGCCGTTTAGGAGGAATTCAGTGGCCTACACACGTACTGAAGCATTATATACGTATAAATATTTAATCGAGAGCTTTATTCAAATTTTAAGAAAATACACTTGTTTACATGTCGAGATATATCAAAATAAAGAGACAATAATATTAAATAAAATTCATCTCTTCTCAAAATTGAAGATAGTTGTATAAAAAAAATTATGTGATTTAATTACGTGATTTAACATCCGTGCGAATTAAAAAAAATAAGTTATTTGACAATATATGAGCTAAAAGATATTTCTCAGTATTTTTAATGTATATATTTAATTTTAAATCTCTATCAGGAGGAACCTATTAATTAATGCTTAAAAAATAGTAAAAGGAAATTTAATTAATATGTTATAAATATATAACTAAACCACAGATACATTTGTACATCTTTTTATTACAAAACGATTGCAAGCAACTTGGATTATATTAAAATGTCAATTGTTTTAATAAGGATTTGAAATACAAATACATAACAAAGAACTCTCACATTCTTTTCTGTGACCTAAAAAAAAGCGCAACTAATAGCATCAATTAATAATAGCAATACGAAATAATGAATTATACATTTAAGTTTCACTTGGTCTTTGATGCTCCAGATTTAAGGATCAAATGAAATCATAAAATTTAATAACAATGACTACCATTTTCTCTTCATGAACTCATATAATACGCATTTAATACATTCACACATAATATTTGCATACGCTGCTACACTTTACAAATCGCTTCTAGATATATTGTTATCAAGTCACGTTTTACAAGCGCAGACGAGATGTAATTTGACATGAGAATTATCTTAATGCTAAGTTTCACAGTAGATGCAATGTTAAATGAATGCCCAGATCTGTATTTAATATACTTGATAGCTTACATTCTACAGAATGATTCAAACACTTCTACTCTATTTTAGAATAAATTAAAACCACGTACAACCTATTCCTACTAACCTTTCTTCACCACTGCTCAAAGAAACCAAACTAAACATATCTTTTTTATACTCGTGTATTTTGCAATAACATTATATTATAATAGCCCAGTCGGTGTAGGTTACAACTACCAGTAATTTGAAATAGGGCTGATTTATTTTTTATAAGTACCTTAAAGTATGTAGATTAACATAAAAAAAAGTTTACCAGTCTATCTATTTCCCAAAGACGAAAAAAAAATCGATTGTCACTGAGAAACCTATAATCGAGAAACGCATTGATAAGTCAAGTGGCTCTATATCGGGTAATTTTCAAGACAACAAGCTGAGACTCAACATAAATGTTAAAATATATATGTTAACTCCTATGTCAAGTTTCAATTCGATATATTAAAATTCGGCCAATTTAGAATGAGCCAACGCTTCATATATAAATGAGATTTACCCCTTTTAATGATTTCCCCTGCTGCAAAATACATACCTGCATTATCGAATTTTATCCAGACAAACCATTGCTCGCACAAAATAAATACACATGGCCTTTTTTATTGAAAAATAACTCCCTTACACGGTGGTATGTTTTATTTTCATTTATCTTCATCCCAGCTCAAAATATTAAAAATAATAAAAAAAAGTGATAATCGATTTTTTTTTCGACTTTGGGAAATCGATAGACTTGTAAACTTTTTTTATGTTAATCTACATACTTAAATGTACTTATAAAAAAAAAATCAGTTGTATTGTAAATTACAGGAACTTTTGGTCTAAAATTACCCCTACTGACTGGCCTATAAGCGTTATCCTGTCTTACTCCCTCATGCACATACTCTTCCACGATATTTCTTTAGCGATTAAATTTATTAAAAGTGTATCCCTTTCTCCTGAATTTGTTCTAATAGTTTATGCCATTCAAATAGTTTCTAATTCTAATTCAAATAGTTTGTCAGAATTTACAATCGTTTATAGACATTTTTTCACATAATAGTGTTGACTAAATGTTTTAGGTTTATGTATATCCTTTGATGTTTACTGAAATATTTTCAGAGTAAAGGAATCTTAACGCTCATCGAATCTTCAGAACTACGATTGATTTTTAAAATTATTTAGAGAAATATGATTTAATTAACTTGGCTTGGGAATACAATGGTTCTTGGCAATATATTACTAAAACAACAATATATTTTGGACAAATCCAACACTACAAACATCCACGAAAACATAAACTACGTAAAATACTGAAACAAGGTATTCTTAATATTAAACACTTTTAACCGAAATAACTTAAATTTTACAATCAAAATTAAGTATATTATATGCCATCAATACATATACCAGTTATGAATGTACCTTAAGTTTTATTGATTTTATTTTCACTGAATAATCTAGAATTTAATAACCTATTCTGTACCTTCCAATATACTGTCACAAGTGTTTAACTCTCTATTAACTTGTACTTCCATATGCTTCAGTTCCATCTGTTGCAAGCGGTACATCTCAGTAAACAACAACGTATCAAAACGATGAATTATAAAATAAACATTGTGATATATTTAAGATTATATGAGATCAATGTACTGAAACAAATATTTAAAAACATACGTTTTAAAATAACAATATAAGTTTTCTTGCAAAATAAGATTTTTCTGTAAAAACTAAATTAATAAATTTTACACCGTTATGAAACAACTATGATTGAATCAAAATTAAAACTTACATTAAAATTATATTCTTTGGAAACAGTTACTAGAATTAAGAGAGAGATAGAAAATAACACTAGTACCGCAGCATAACTACGACCATAGATTTATACATACGTAACAATATTATTTGTCTGTCAACACTATACAACAAATAATACAAAATATATCGTTAATAAATTTATCACAATACCATCCACTGTAATTTTAATATTTTTGTATCAGCTATAATGCATTTATATTTTATATGCTGTATGGGAAATCTACTAATTGTTTACCAATACTTTCTTTTAATATCAATTTATACTTGCTTACACCTTAAACACTTTTTCATTAAAATAATTAATAAAAGTAAACATTAAAAAAAATTCTAACCATCTTCAATATTCTTCTTTTGTATTGGTACTGCAATTACTTCCATTTACTTTACTAAGTCATTTTCGAGTCTCTTATCAAGTTTCCTTTAGTCACAAAACAAAAACAATTACACATCGTTGCAAACAAGACATTGTTGTACAAAAAACAATAGCGTTTGCATAATTTGTTTACGTTATAACCTGTT
>JAGFPH010003024.1:137150-158606 GCA_018207615.1 Philaenus spumarius
ATATTAGTAAATAATGATTGAATACGTACAGTTGTTTTTAGCATATGTGGCCGAAATAGATTTGTAAATTATGTATTGGTAAGTTCACCTAACAGTATGAAAAAATTCTAGCAACAACTTAGATACAAATTTGTAAAACTCAAAATTATATTCGGGTTAAAATGTTTATTTGCAAATTATTTTAAAACATTATTAGAATTATAATACATTTACGCTGTATAGTTTGTTTTGTATTAATTTGAAACTGACAAAGCTTCACACACTACGTTTGCATCGTAAGCTTAAGTATACAAAAAATATTATAAATATATGATTCAATAATGTATTTAAAACTTTATAAAACTGTGGTTTTACAATGTTCATAATATACAAAAAAAATACCGTTGGCACAATATTTGTAGGAATATCGCAACGCAAGATTGTGCTTGTTCCCTCTACTAACTTTTGAGGTAATTCGAATAAAAAAATTGTGAAATTAAGATGAATTTCATGAAAATACATTGTTTATCTATTCTACAGCCGAAATAAGTATGGTTACCAAAAAAAAAACTGAGTCAAAGTAGCTAAAACAGATGTTTTTATCGCTGGGGTGGTGAACGACCCCGTGCGCGCACTCGAGTAACAAAAGGAGGCGCGCGCACTTAAGGGTTAAATAAATCTACTCTTATATTTTTTATATTGTTCAAAGCACAATCCACCCACGGGATATCATCACTGTTTCCAAGAAGACAAACATCTATGACCTTTAACCATATACTAACCTTTGACTATTGCGGAATGGTAAGCTAACCATTTATTTAATTGACCGCCTACTGTGAGTACAACAAAGGTTTAAAAACATATATAAAATACAAAATAATTTAAATTTTGCCATTTTTGGCATTTTAGCCTACGGATTAGTAGAAATTTATAATGTATATAATGTGTGTTTGTGTAAGTGTTTGTAATGTTCGTGAAATGTAATAACAGTGCTTCTTAAACCATAACGAAATCCTAATGGAACGAATATAACCTTAATGATCTGATGATGGGCTCACGCAGCCTGAAACCTAGGTAATCATTTTACCAACAATGGATTAGTGACGTACCAAATAAAAGGTAACAATACATTTATTATATACAAAATAAGTTGTTTCTACATCATTTATTTAATTTATCAAATCATAAATAAGTATACTAATTGTTATTAGTTATTGCATTGAATCTAATCAGTTCATTGAGTGTTGTTGCGTTATTCATATTCTAAAGATATTACATTTTTTAAATTATGCTCTAAAAAAGTAACTGTTTAAGTTCTTTACAGTTACAGCACCTTTCTAAATCAGTTTGTTCAACGGTGTTTTATCTTATTACAATGGTATTAATTACTACATATGTCGCCTTTGTTTTGTCTTATGAATACTATAAGTTATTTAATTTTCATTTTAAATTACAGTTAATTAAGTATGTTAGTATGCATGCTTTCTAAAACATGACACTAATAGGATGTGTTGTTAATAAAACAAAGATTCTTATACATACGCAGTTAAAATGATTGCAAGTAAAAATAAATGGTCCACATGCATTTAGTTTTTCAGTATATAATATATGAAAACATGGTACTTAACAGTTTACGAAATTTATAAAGGTAGGTCATGTAACACACCCTTGAAAAGCTTATTAAAAGAGAACCAGAATGGCGGAAACTAGAGCTTAGTATCTTGCTTTGTTTCAAAGTAATGGACAATCAAAGTTCTGGAAAATGATATTGTTATCATAACATCAAAAAAGGTTATTAATTGGTTGAAATTAGTCCAGTAATATGGTGTTAAAAAATGGGTAGAAGTGGAAAAATCTGGTGTAATAGTTTTTAGAAGCTTACTTTACGTTGTTTAGGGTGCTGAACACGAGTCCGAAGTTGTTCAACAACATTTGTTTCCGCAAATAAGAAAAATCATCTAAAACCTCTACCAATCACGTGTTTTTTGTTTTGTTTTTTACTTATAACTTACCAAACGTAACTAAAACATTATTTTTGAGCTGTTATTAACCGTTCTGAAAACCTTTTCACCAGTTCCTCCATTCTTTGCAATTCCATAAAGGTAATATGAATTATCTAATTATTATAATTATTATTTGTTATTTCTAATATACATAAACAATATCAAATATGTCCCATTCGTTGGATAGGTTACATCACCTACATGTACCTATAAGTCACTAAGTATAGGCGAATAGATACATTATAGATACAATACGGCTCTAACGATATTCATGAAAATTTGCACATAGAGGTTTTTAGACCTCAAGATTCGAATGCGCTAGGTTTTATAATTCAATGCAAAAAATCTAATAACATGTTTAGACTAATTACACTCATGTTTTTTTAAATTTAAATAAACAGGTCACATGTACGTAAGATCATAAAAAAAATGGAAGGAACAAAAAACAATAACAGTACAATTTAATGAAAAGTTATGTTTAATTCACTACACTTATGCACATTTCAATGACATAGTCTTTATACTCAGAGGGCTTCTTTAATATTACTGAACTAAACTAGTCTAGGGTTCGACCTCCCCACTCCTCACAGTTCACGCCCAATCACAACGGTCTAGGTTTGGTAGTAGGAGGATAGACGTAACCTTTACAAGCCTTAATAAATATAAATTAAAATAATACAACAATAACAATTAATAAAACAAACTTAAATTTAATAAAAATACAATAAAAATTAAAAATTCAAAAATATATAATAAATAAATTTACATAAATACCTTAATTCCATGTACTGCCAGCTTTAGTATAATTGTGATCACTCTTTATTCGTGTGATGTAATCTGTATTTCTAATTTTAAGTAAACATTGTGGCAACATGTCCTGGCTATGATGTGCAGCCAGCAGTCTTACAGTGAACAGCGACCGAAGTAGATCGCTGAATAATAAAACTGGTACTGCATAAATGTAATGTGCATTTCTTTTAATAATTAATTATGTACCCAAACATAACATGGTGGCAGCGGTGTAAACCAGATTTAATAAGAATTTAAGATAAAGTGTTAATTAGTTTGCAAAACAAAAAATAGTTCGATTTTACTACGGAAAAATGGATTTCAGAAACACAGGAAATGGCGTCTCTCCGATGGAATTTCAAGGTGATTTGGCAACTAACTGGAGAAAATTTAAAAACAGGTATGAAATTTTTATTGAAGCATTTGTACCGGAGTCTACAAAAGACAAAAAGAAAGTAGCTTTATTACTTCATTACATGGGTGAAGAAGGACAAGACATTTTAAAATCGTTTAATCTTAGTGCAGTGGATTCAGGCAAGTTAGAAACTGTAATTAAAAGTTTTGAAAATTATTTTATTCCTTTGGCTAATGTAACATATGAGAGACATATATTCTTTAATCGTAAACAATTACATAATGAATCTTATGAACAATATGTGGCAATATTAAAAAACCTAAGTGCTTCTTGTGACTTCGGTGGTTTACGTGATAGTTTAGTTCGAGCCATTTTTGTTAGTGGTATTCAGGATTCCGATATTAAAGTTGCTTTATTAAAAACACATAATTTGACTTTAGAACAAGCCTTAGACATGTGTAAATCTAAAGAATTAGCTTATGATAGGGCTCATAAACTAAATTTAAAAAAAGAGTTAATAGATTCTACGGTTGATAGAGTTTTTAAAAATAGTAAACAAAAAAACTAAACTTTAAACTTTAATTTAAACAAGTTTCAAGCTGGAACCGGCAATCGTGGACAGAATTCAACAGGAAACCAAATGAAGCGCAATACATCAACTACAACGTCAAATGCGATGCATCAAGGGTCAACTACAGGGTCAAGATCATCCCTACAGGTACAGGCACACAAAGCAAACATGCATAATAATCCGTGCGGAAGATGTGGCTGATTTCATATTTTTGGAAAGTGTCCAGCATGGAATCAAGTATGTTCAGAGTGTGGTAAATTAAACCATTTTAGAAACATGTGTAAGTTTTCAGTTAACCAACTGACAGAAACAGGTAATGAAAGTTTATTATGTGATAATGAAAATAAAAACTTTGTGATAAACGCTTTAGCTAAACCTAACCTGCAAAATTATAGGGTAAATGTAACTCAATGGTATGAGACAATTATAATAAATAAAGTGCATCAATCTTTTAAAGTGGACACGGGAGCCCAAGTAAACATTATATCGTATAATTCCTTTCTTAAATTAGGAATTAATGTTAATTTAATTAATAAAACAAATGCTAAAATTACTTCATTTACAAACAACAGATTACCTGTTGTAGGGACTTGTACATTACAAAGCAAGTTTAAAGGCTCAAACTATGAATTGACTTTTTATATTGTTAAATCCAACTGTGAAAATTTGCTAGGACTTGATACATGTCTTAATTTAGGAATTGTTAAGCATATCAATACCTTAAAGTTAGACCAAATAGATAAAAAGTACAAAGATTTATTTGATAATGAAATAGGGTGTGTACCAGTTAAAGTTAGGATAGAGTTAAATGAAAATTCATGTCCTGTAATTAGTGCTCCTAGAAAAATTCCTTTTGCACTAGAAAATAAATTAAAAGCTGAATTGGATAGAATGTTAAAGCTAGGTATCATTGAAACTATTAGTGAGCCTACTGATTGGGTTAATTCGCTTGTAATTGTTCAAAAGAAAGATGGTAATATAAGGTTATGTTTAGATCCAAAACCTTTAAATGAATGTATTAAGAGATCGCACTATCAATTTCCTACTTTTGAGGAAATTATTCATAAAATTAAAGGTGCAAAGTTATTCACAGTGTTAGATGCAAAATCAGGTTTTTGGATGCTTCCATTAGATGAGGAATGTGCCAAAATAACTAATTTTCAAACGCCTTTTGGCAGATTTTATTTTAAAAGATTACCATTTGGATTGAGCTGTGCTCCAGAAATATTTCACAGAGTAGTGTCACAAATTTTTTAAAAAATTGATGGGGTTCAGTCATTTCAAGATGATATATTAATATGGGGTGAAACAGAAAAACAATTAACCGAAAGAGTTAATGCAGTGTTAGATAAAGCTCAAACTAATGGATTTAAATTCAATATTAACAAATGTAAATTTAATGTTAAAGAAATAAATTTTCTTGGGCATAAAATTAGTTCTGATGGTATTTCGGTAGATGAAAACAAAATAAAAGCTATAATTGACTTACCAATACCTAAGGATAAAAAAGAACTTGCAAGAATTTTAGGAATGTTTAATTATGTTTCAAAATTCATAGAAAATTTTTCGGAAATATCACAACCTCTCAGAGCTTTGCTAAAAAAAGATGTAGAGTTTACTTGGAATAAATATCTTAATGAGGTGTTTAACAAATTGAAAACAGTAATAACACAAGCCCCAGTATTAAGCTATTTTGATCAATCTAAGCCAATATTGTTGTCTGTCGATGCAAGTTCGACAGGGCTAGGTGCTTGTTTATTGCAAGATAATAAACCTGTATGTTATGCTTCTAAAGCCTTAACAGAAACTCAAATTAACTATGCTCAAATTGAAAAAGAGCTCTTAGGAATAGTTTTTGGTTGTACAAGGTTTCATCAGTATATTTTCTCAAAAAATGTTACTGTTGAAACGGATCATAAACCTTTAATAGCAATATTTAAAAAACCCTTATCAAAAATCTCAAGTAGATTACAAAGAATGTTGTTACGCCTTCAACAGTATAAACTTAATGTAGTGTACAAACCGGGTAAAGAGTTAGTTATTGCTGACACTTTGTCAAGACATTTCATTGTAAATGACAAGGTTGAAGATGAGGTTTTTGACGAAATAGAATTACAGGTTAATTTATTAATTGATAATTTACCAATTTCACATGCTAAGTGGTTATTGTTTGAGAAGGAAACTAAAAATGATGAAGAATTAAATAAATTAAAAGACTATATTAATAATGGCTGGCCAAAATATAAAAGTAATGTAAATGATAAATTAAAATGTTATTTTGATTTTAAAGATGAATTAAGTATTATAAAAAATGTAATATTTAAAGATGACACAATTGTTGTACCAAAAAGTCTAAGAACACAAATGATGGAAATTGTTCATCAAGGTCACATGGGAATAAATAGATGTAAATCAAGGGCTAGGTTAGCACTTTATTGGCCTAACATGTCTAATGATATCAAGAATTATGTTGAATCTTGTCGAACCTGTAGTAAATTTAAAAGAAATCAATGTAAAATGCCTCTATTGCCACATACAGTACCGAAATTACCATGGTCAGAAGTGGTAATAGACGTGTTTGAATGGGAACAAATGTTGTATATTGTTGCTGTTGATTATTATTCAAACTATATTGAAATAGCAAGTATCTCAAATACTAAAAGTGTAACTATAATATCAAAATTAAAAAGTTTTTTTTCTAGACATGGGATACCTTTAAAAGTTTATTCTGATGGGGCGTCTTATTTTAAATGTGAAGAATTTAGAATGTTTTGTAAAAATTGGGATATTGAGCATGTAATTTCAAGCCCTCATTTTCCTCAATCAAATGGCATGGCTGAAAGTGCTGTAAAAACGATGAAATCATTATTAAAAAAAACAGCTGATGCAGGAGAAGATATTTATCTTGCGCTTTTAAGTTTTAGAAACACTAATAAAAATAATGTGGAATCACCTGCTCAACTTCTCATGTCAAGGAAATTGCGTACCTTAATACCAACACATTACAACTGTCTTAAACCTAAACTTAATTATAATAGAACCAGAAAACAACTGTGTGTTAACAAACAGAGAATGAAGGGACATTTTGACCGCAATTCTAAACCTCTGCAGAGTTTATGTAATGGTCAAGATGTTCTCTTTCAGAAAAAACCTAATTCCAATTGGTCTAGCGGTAACATAATTCGAGAAACAGAAGAACCTCGATCATTTATAGTCATAGATCAAAACGGTAAATCTTATAGACGTAATAGAATACATATTAGTCCTGCGGTTGAAAGAATGTCGCCTACAAAATGTCCTTCCATGTCTCGTCAAAAGAATGAAATAAGCCCATTAAATCAATCTAATAGAAGAATAAGTGATAGTGTTAATTCAGGGCAAAAGGTTAGTCCAGAAAGTGATTTTTTAAAAGATCTTGATAATTACAAAACCAGATATGGTAGAGTAGTCAAAAGCAGTTGCAGATTAGAAGATAAATTTTAATTTAGTTTAAAAAATTTTTGAGTTGTAAATGGTTAGAAGATAGTTTTTAATTTGAAAAAAAAAATAATGTACATGTTTATTAATTTGAGTATTATTAATGTAACGTCTAGTTTTGAATTTCAAAAAAAAAAAAGAATACTAGTTTGTTTTGTATTAGAATATAATTTTAATTTCTTAAAAAAAAAAATTATAAGGTTATAAAAAATGTTTACTATTATTTGATCTATTCTTAGTTTAAAAAAAAAAAGAAGGAAATTGTAATGTAATCTGTATTTCTAATATTAAGTAAACATTGTAGCAACATGTCCTGGCTATGATGTGCAGCCAGCAGTCTTACAGTGAACAGCGACCGAAGTAGATCGCTGAATAATAAAACTGGTACTGCATAAATGTAATGTGCATTTCTTTTAATAATTAATTATGTACCCGAACATAACAATTCGGTAACATACGTTTCTCCTATTTTTCATTAATTTGCAAAACCGTTTATACAAATTTTTAAATGACTTGCATTTGTTTAATGCACGTCAAAAAAACTATAAATTACACATAAACACTCCACAAACATTAACTCAAAAACACAAACACACGTAATGGGGCATAAATATGCAAATGTAGTTTCTGTTTAATGAGCAAATCGCCCACGTGCACTCTGGCCCGTTCTTGTAACATTACTGATTTGTTAGCTTTGTGTAGTTTTATTTATTTTTGAGATTGAAGGGGAACGGCTCTGACAATACAGTCAAACAAAGCGTTGGATTGGAAATGTACCTTATCGTTCAACAAGGAGCTTGGGTCTAAAATAGTAGTTTTATAAATGTGGAATTCTTCAATTTCGTTCATGTTTGGTCATTTGGAGCATTTATTTAAAATTTAAAATTATTATTGATATTGGTGTAAGTATGACCGGTGTCTATTAAATGTTCAGCAAATTTTGTTTAAACGTACGTCACCAAATAAAGAGTAATCGCAATAGGACTGTGAGCAGTACAAATAATTAAGGTATTTATGTTAATATATCCACTCCAGTAATGCAAAAAACACAATAAAAAATAAATTTAATAGGCTAACACAACAAAATGAGTAAAAATTAGTAATAGAATAAAATAAAACAAGAAACATAATCAATACAAATCAATGTAATAAATAATATTGAACAACTGGAATGATAACCACGTAATGAATATCAAGTCACTCTAGTTCTTATCTCTCTGCTCAAAGCCAACGGCAATTTGCATTTACTATCAGTGTCTGAAAACGTTATCAATGTAAGCACTTGCACATTTCGTAATAGATTCATTCATCTTTCACTCGAGGTAACACTTCGGCTCAAACAACTTCTAGATATATTGTTAACAAGTCACGTTTTACTGTCACAGTCACATTTGTAAACGCAGACGAGATGTACTTTGACATGTAAATTAACTTAATGCCGAGTTTCACAGTGGATGTAATGTAACGTGACTGTCAGATCAGTACTCAATTTTAAGCTTGATATCTTTTTTCTTATAACATTTTCACATGTTACACAATAATCGTATATGTAAGATAGCACATAGTTTGAGTGTTGATAATGGATAAAATACCAATGATTAATACATCTTAAATATTTTTCAGCAATAACATTTTTCACAATAATTTATTTAAAATTTTTAATTTACTCTGTTTTATTAGTGTTCAATTTTAGTGTAAAAATCCTAAATGGTGTCATTTATTTCCGATATTATTCACATTAAACATTGTATGTTTAAGGACTGAAAATCATTTAAAAAATAATCCAGTTTATAATAAAGTATAATGTCAGTAAACTGAAATCCAGACAAACAAAAATGTAAACAAACCAATATAAGTGTTATTAATAAAATTATTTATTTATTAATAACAAGTCAATATCTCCAAGGAAAATGTGTACGTTATAGAAGAAATAATTCTTGGAAATGTCAAATAAATTATTTTCTGTAAGTGTAAGAACTCTACGTGTCTTCCAGGGTTTGGTTTGAAATAAATATCCAAATAAATACTGCGAATAATACATTATTTTCCTAAGAAGATTTTTAGGTATTGCAAACATTTTGAAGAAGATTCAATTGATATTCAGAATTTAAAATATCTGCTATTTTAAGAACCTCTTGTTTTAAGAGGCTGTAAACGGTGTTTTGTTGCTTGAATTAATTTATTGTGAGTTTGAAGCAATCTGATGAAAACCACTGCATAACTCTAGAAATGTCCGCTTTACAAAATTAGCTATTCCACTACAGTAATTACTAATGAGTTCAGTGTGCATTGATCTACTGAAATATAAGTTACAAATATTCACTTAGTCAAGGTTAAAATTATTTTAATGGTTTGAACATTTAATTGAGACTGTAAATTGTTAAACTTTAAATTTGGATAGTTAAGTAAGGCAAAATCTTTATTCAAATTAACATCTTGAAGAATTATGATACATATTAATACTAAAAATATTTAAAAAAAGTATATTAATTCATGTGATCAAACCATTAAGAAACATAATAGTATTGAAAACTTTTGAAAATAAAACAAAGTTTAATGATTCACGGGATCGAATTAACTAACTCGATCGTCCGTACTTAAGCCGCTGACTACATTTGTCACACTGAACCGAGAGTAATTTGAGTAATATACGTTGTGACTCAATTACAAGATGTATAATAACATTATTTTGTTGGATTTTCCAAACATTTCTATGCGTACGTCGGTGTTCCTGACTTAATACAACAATAATGAATAAGTTTAAGAAAATTATAGAATGCGTTTGGTCGTAAACGCGTAACAAACAGACAAACGAAAATTCAAGAGGTCTCAAAACAGGACCTCGCTTAAGCTCGGTCTGCAACACTTTCAAGTTTTACTAATCTTGAATTGAATTGTTTAAAGATAAAACGTTATGACATAAGAAAGCGGTTCATGAACACCTCAACTGTAACACGTAAACTAAAATTGTAAATTTAGAATATCACCTAAAGGTATATGCTTACCAAGAGGACTAAACACTTGGTTTCTAGTTGAATTACTAGAACACATTACGTCGAAAAAACTTTAGTGTACTACGGATTATACTTGTTAAAATTAAAAAAAACTACTAGCTATAACATTTTGATTATAATCAGCCTAGATCAAAATTACGTACCCTGTAGAACAACATAAGTACTCAAAATTACGACAGAAGCTGTCTTTAACATCAACAAAATAGTTTCAAAGCATACAGTTGATGGTGATACATATTTCTCATAGTTATTTTACATATTTATTCTAACACTTTAGCTCTAATAAAATTAGCAATTTCATTATAGTTATAATCTCATGTTTATCCTCATAAGGTTTCAATGTACACATTTTATCATAAATATTCAGATAGTGTGGTTTCAATTAGGTCAATCAAGCACTGCGGGTATAAAACAGCTCGGGACAAAGGACTATTGTTGCTGGTATCAAAATGTTCACGCTCCATTGGAACACATTGTTATATATTAGTGATATTGTTTGCTTCATAAATACAAAAATTACTCTTGTTTCACAGTATATACCTAAAAGTTGAGATTAAATTAAATTAATAGAAAGGTTTTATTTGTAAATCATTTTATGTATGTACAAGTTTGTCTATTTGTTTTTTTATTATTTCCAGTAGTAAATATTTCTATAAACTATTTGTTAAGTATTACTATTTCAAAATGTTCTTACTTGGGAATACTATAACTATTATTATTTTTTAATATTATAACTTTTTATTTAAACATACATTTTCACTTTCCTTGCCGCTAAAACTAACATCTGTTGGTATACAAAAATTACAAACCCTAAAACATAAACGACTATGAAAACCCCGTTTTTTTTACTAGTATTCAATGTTATTTAGTTTTGTTCTGAAGATAGTTTGAAGATGTAAGACGAGTAAAGCTAATGAGTGTATACCATACACCTACGTTTTCCCTATTAATACCTTCTTAAATAAAATAATATGGTAGACTTTCTACAGTCTTTTAAGCTACAAGTCAAGGACCAAAACACCACTTGCTAGTATGCACTTGGTGGTTTGCTTGGTGGTGAGCAATACGATGTAAGTAAATGTAATAAACTCACTAAGTGAAGTTAACTTTAAGAGATCAGGAAGTTGTCTTCGAGTACAACTACTAGAATATCCACTTATTCTTAAAAATATATATATAATATTTCATTGTAGAAGTAAGTATGAAATAATTACGTGTACATAATAATTTAAAATAATTTAAACTTCTTTAGGCGCGTTTTGCTCTTTTTGCATTGAGAAATATGATTGAACTCGCGTGACCGTCTACGTCATCGCACGAACAAAATTATTTTGAATGCTCTGTCGCATCTCAATAATTATTTAAGGTTACACAGCATTTAATCAATTATTTAATAAAAATTAGCATCCCAGTAATTAGTTAAGTCTAAATCGCATCTCCACAAATATTTAAGACAAAGCCGCATGCTAGAAATTTATTTAAGGCTACGAAGCATATCCGAAATTATTTAAGGCTCTATCTTCGCTCCACAATTATTTAACGATCCATCGGATCTCAACAATTATTTAATGATCCACTGCATCTTCAAAATTATTTAAGGCTACGTAGCATCTCCGCAATTATTTCAGAAACAGTCGCATGATCTCATTTATTTAAGTCTCCAATGCATATCCGCAATTATTTAAGGCTACGTAGCATCTCCGCAATTATTTCAGAAACAGTCGCATGATCTCATTTATTTAAGTCTCCAATGCATATCCGAAATTATTTAAGGCTCCGTCATCTGTCCGCATGTATTTAAGAATCCATAGCATCTCCGAAATGATTTAAGGCTCTATCGCATCTCTATAAATATTTAAGGCTACGTAGCATCTCCGCAATTATTTAAGACAAAGTCGCATACCGGAAAATATTTAGGGCCAGATCATTTCTCCACAATTTGTTAAGGCTACGTAGCAGCTCCGCAATTATTTATTACACAGTCGAATCCTCGCATTTATTTAAGGCTCTGACATTGATAAATCTGAAATTTAAATAGTGCTTAAATTTGTTTTAAATGCCTAAACTTCTTACCTTGGTTGCTAATGAATGAAAATGCATTAAAGAAAAGTGTGTTGCTTCATGTAGGCCTAACATAAAATTATATTTGGGCTATAGACAATCATGTATATATTATTTTGTTTTTATAGTTTTAAATTTTAAATAAAACAAGATAAAAATAATTATTAAATTTCAGATTCAACCACTATAACTAACGATTTATATTCATGAATATTTTCACTTCTGTCGGCAGTCCCATGTGAAAATATACTTTCTTTTTTTTTATATTAACAAGCAAAGTAAAAAGTACACTAAAGTTGTTCCGAAGTAATGTGTTCTAGTAATTCAACTAGAAAAAAAGTGTTTAGTCCTCTTGGTAAGCATTACTATACCTTTAGGTAATATTCTAACTTAACAATTTTAGTTTAAATATTACAGTTAAAGTGTTCATGAACAGCTTTCTTATGTCGCAAAGTTTTATCTTTAAACAATTCAATACAAGATTTGTAAAACTTGAAGTTGTTGTAGACCGAGCTAAAGCAAGGTCCTGTTTTAAGACCTCTTGACTTTTCGTTTGTCTGTTTTAAACGCGATTACGACCAAACGCATTGTACAAATTTCTTAATCTTATTCGTTTTTGTTCTAATAAGTCAAAAACACCGACGTATGCATAGAAATGTTTGTAAAATCCAACAAAATAATGTTATTATACATCTTGTAATTGAGTCACAACGTATATTACTCAAATTACTCTTAGTTCAGTGTGACAAATGTAGTCAGCGGCTTAAGTACGGACGATCGAGTTAGTTAATTAGATCCCGTAAATCATTAAACTTTGTTTTATTTTCAAATGTTTTCAATATTATTATCATTCTTCTTGGTTTGAACCCATGAATTAATATACTTTTTTTAAATTTTTAATATTAATATGTATCATAATCGTTAATACGTTTATTTGCATAAAGATTTTGAATCACTTAACTATCCAAATTTATAGTAGAACAAATTTCAGTCTCAGCTAAATGTTCAAACAATTAAAATAATGTTAACCTTGTCTAAGTGAATATTTTTAATACATATTTTGGTTGATCAATGCACACTAAACTCATTAGTAATTACTGCTAGTGGAATAGCTTATTTTGTAAAGCTTACATTTCTAGAGTTATACAGTAGGGTGTTTCAAAAAGGACTTTACAACTTTGAAAATTTATATAAATTTTATTAAACAAGGTACAGAGCTGGTTTTGGTGTTGTTTTAAAGGAAAACAGTTCAAGTTTTGACTCGCGTAGTCCGCTAGTGCCTAATCGCGCCGCACAAGCGCTAGTGACAGTTACGTTCAAGATGGCTGCCTTCACTGGACCGGAGCCTGCTAGTTGTGTGTTTTGGTTTGAAGAATCGAAGTCTGCGACAACAGTTCAGCGTAATTTTCGTACCAAGTACGCTAAAGATACTCTTAGTAGGCCTACAATTTATGAGTGGCATAGGTGTTTCGTAGAAACAGGGTGCTCAGTGAAAATAAAAAATCCTCAGGTCATCCAAGCACATCTGACGAAGTCGTTGAGCAAGTGAGACAAAGTTTTGTAAATAGCCCTACAAAATCGACCCGGCGTGCATCTCGTGAGCTGCAAGTACCACATGCGACGGTTTGGCGTGTGTTAAGAAAACGTTTGCACTTGAAACCATACCGATATTCGCTTTTACAAGCAATTAAAGACACTGATAAGATTGCCCGTAGGAACTTCTGTGCGTGGATATGTTAAATCGAGTGGATGATGATGAACATTTCTTGGACAACATAATCTTTTCTGACGAGTCCACTTTTCACTTAAGTGGCAAGGTAAACACACATGACTGTAGGATTTGGGGCAGTGAAAATCAACATGAAACATTACAACATGTTCGTGATAGCCCTAAAATGAACGTTTTTTGTGCGTTGAGCAAGAGGAAAGTGTACGGCCTCTTTTTTTCCAAGAGAGAACCATCAATGAGATAGTGTACCTTAATATGTTGCAACAATTTTTAATACCACAGATCGATGAGGATGACCGAGAACGAAATGTTTTCTTTATGCAAGATGGCGCACCACCACACTATCTGACTGACGTCCGGGATTTTCTAAATGACCGCGACCCAGGTCAATGGATTGGCCGTGATGCACCAATTGCATAACCCCCCCCCGTTCCCCAGACCTGACACCGCTAGATTTTTTTTTCTGGGGTTTCATAAAAGATATGGTGTACGTACCTCCTTTGCCAGCCACTCTACCTGAACTTAGAGCAAGAATTTACGCTGCTGCTGAGCAAGTTACAAATGAAATGCTAGTGCGAGTCTGGGAAGAAATCGACTACCGATGGGATGTCTGCAGAATAACCAACGGAAGCCACATAGAACATCTTTAGTTTAAGGTAAAAAAACTTGAAGTTTTTTCCTTTAAAATAACACCAAAACCAGCTCTGAACCTTGTTTAATAAAATTTATATGAATTTTCAAAGTTGTAAAGTCCTTTTTGAAACACCCATATTTCTCATTAGATTGATTCAGTGTAAACACTAAAAATTAATTACTTCCAGCAACAAAACACGGTTTACAGTTTCTTAAATCACAAAAATGCTTAGGCTACTATATTTTAATTCGATTCAAACATTGGTTGTTAAATATTATACATGAAACAGCTGATTTTAATCAACAACTGAACATAATTTTAGGTTAGGCCTGAAATGAACCAAAACACGTTTATTTGCTACCAATTGGGCTAATTTAGAATCAGGTTTGTTTACAATTCTTCACAACTATCAGTTTTTTTAGATTAACAAAATCGTATTATAACAGAAAGGTTCTATTTTTTAAGTTTGAAAGTCATCAATGTTTCATATACACAATATCGCTGGTAAAGCATCGTATTAGCAAAATATTATTTGTAATTTATCATTTGGTAAGTCTAAATAAACTAAAAGAGAACGGTGACTGTATTGGTCTAGCATTATTTATGAAAATTTTACGAGGTAAATCAATGTGTGTTACATAATGTTACTAATGTATGGCACTGGATCTGAGCTGATCAATCCATCTAAAACAGACTTACCAAATGAAAAAAAAATGAAAAAATACATAAGCAACGTTAGTTTAAAATCAGAACAAAATTGTGTGTACGAAACAAATTCTCTTTCTGAAATCTAAATGCTAAACACTAGAATGTATATCTAAGAAATGAAAATATGGTTTAAGGATATAGTTTACTAAACAGATATGCAAAGGCTTTAGGTTGGAACGACGTAGAATAATATTAAGTTTATTTGTTGTAAATAAAACTTTTAGTAAATTTTTCGTTATTGGTTTTATCTGTACCTAGTGTAAACTTAATATAGAAGGTGGTTTAATTCGTCCTATAACTTTTAGAGTTTCAAAATACAACAGAATAATTTTAAAACTGTATCTAGTAGTAAAACAACATGTGCTAAATCACTTGTATATACTTTTACTCACGTGAAAGATTGCATAAAATTAGTCAGTGTTGTTTGTCTATTTGATCAAGTTCATTTAATTTAGAAACTGAATTATTATACATTTCAACTCACTGGACAAAAATTTAAATATTTTGCTATTACGGACGTATGCTTTAACAGCGATTTTGTGTATATGAAACATTGATGACTTCCAAACTTAAAAAATACAACCTTACAGTTATAATACAATTTTGTTGATCTAAAAAAACTGATAGTTGTGAAGAATTGTAAATAAACCTGATTCTAAATTAGCCCAATTGGTAGCAAATAAACGTGTTTTGGTTCATTGCAGGCCTAACCTAAAATTATGTTCAGTTGTTGATCCAAATCAGCTGTTTTATTTATAATATGTAACAACCAATGTTTGAATTGAATTAAAATATAGTAAGCATTTTTGTTCTTGATTGCTTTAAAATGGTCAATCTAACCTAAAAACAAGCTTTTGTTTTAGAAGAATAACAAACTGATTATAAATGCTAAGTGAAGTTGCTATGGTAATGAATGAAACAGACATGTGTTACTAAGCATTTCATTAGAACAGCTGTTTCGTGAGTTTGCTATTGAGTTCATGGAAGGACAAAGGCTGTTCAGTTTTCCCAAATTTAAAAATTTTCTAGGAACTTTTCGAAATTTTCTTTAAATGATAACCTAATTTGGTCTATTACGAACATTTTAAAACAAAAAAAGTAGCCAAATTAATACAGCCGTTCTCAAGTGATGCGCTTTTTAACGAAAATCATTTCATTTTGATTACATAGATTATACTACATTTGAATCAACTGCTGCATGTGCTATTTTTATTGGTTGCTATGGTAATGAATGTAAATAGGTACCTTCAAATAACATGGCTGTATTAGTTCATCAGTCCTAGACCTAACCTAAAATTATTTTGTGTGTTTAATTTTACTTATGAATTTTTCCTTTATTTTAATAGATTTTCTGCTATTCGGGGCGGAGACAAATCAAACAAATCAAAGATTATAAAAATTGGTTCAGCCATTCTTGAGGTATAAGCTGTTTAACAAACCCGACTTTGTTTTATATAAGTAGATAGTACCTGGGCGACCGAGCACTGCTCGGCATATTTTTGTATTGTTTTTTTTTAGGAAAATGTATGTAAATACAAATCGCATATTGAATAAATATGAATATTTTTTGAGCTTACGTACATATGACCTGTTTGTTTATCCTATACTCTAATACGAAATAAAAATACTTCAACAGATGTCGTTCTCCACAAAAACCTACCTTAAAGGTTAGAAATAAAAAAAATTGTTTTAAGCTTGAAATCAGCTGATAATGGAAATAATATAAGAAACAGCTGATTACTGTTATTATTATGGTCAGTAAACATATATAATGATTTTAAACTAAGTAAGCCCAATGTTAAAAATTTTCAATTTTCAAATGAGTTGTTTAAAAAATTACGAGTTTTCCTGAGGTAGTGGTTTTCACCAATCGATTTTTTAGACCCAAAAGCCTCTAATCCCAAACTTTCAGCAAAATCCTTCTTTTGTATGTCGAGATTTCTCGTACAAACAAAAAAACATTACTCGTATTAGAGTACAGGATAGTTACAGTTAAAAGAAAGTATATTTTTCGTACATTTTTCCAAGTTAAATAAAATTGTAAAATAGAAAGTAATACTCCTTTTCTTTACAATTCACATTGTTGTTACACGACCATAGCTTAAGTAGTTACCGTATGCGTTATGTGCAGGTTTAGTATAGCCACATTATCCGCAGACTGCAGTTTAATTACAAGACCTAACCTCAATGTCAGAAGCTACCTCTTGCTTCATTTGTTCTGCTGCAAAGTGCACTGCTTGTCCTATACAGGTTTAATTAATATTACATGTGTACAACTCTTCTCGAGTTATGTTATGTGAAACAATTTGAAACAGTGACATTAACTTACAACAAATTACTATACTAAACCGACTTGTATTTTATAGTATTGAAGACATGCGGCATAAGGAAGATATCTAGCTTTCTACATTGGAAATTAAAACATGGTTTCTTCTGAATGAAACTGTTTAGTAAACTAGATACGTCATTTTATTTGCAAGAAGTAAAAACTAAAAAAGAAAATTATAAAATCAATTATTCATATTTAAATTAATTATTATGTAGTTTAAATCAAAACGTGTTTCAACAATCACTAATGTAACCACCAATCTTGAACTTATGTTCTCTGATTGAAGCTGTGTATTTTTTTAATGATTTATGTTTAATTTTATAATTATTAATTATTCAGACATTTGCCATAATTTGTGTAATAAATCAATAAACGACGTTTCAGTTACAACTTACTTATAAACCCACGTTATATAGTGGCTAAGAACTACAAAAACGTAAACCTAGCCAACTATTCACTCGTTAAATAAAAACTAATTCAAACTAAATAATGTTATTACAATTTAAACTAATGTGTACTTTCAAACGACTTTCGTTTTCCGTTGTTCTCCCGTTTGTCACCATTATTTTTTTGACTTATCAGTCTTATCTCTGGGATCTATATAATAGTTGTTTAAGCTTAGTACTATATATTAGTTTTACATTGTTTTCGTTCTATTTTTATATACCCTTGTCATCTAGGTTTATGTTCCTGTAGTTTTTAGTTACTTGAAACCGTAGTTGGATCGCAGTCGAGAACGTCTTGTAAGGATTTAACACATACACGAAAACTTATGTTATTGTATTTTATCTAATCCAGCTGACGATGGTTTGATCAGACCTGCTTTAAAGGTCTCAGATAAAGAGTATAAAGTAACTTTTTTTTAAATACCTCTAAGAGAAAAATTCAAAATACCACAGAAAATCTCGTTAAACTCACACGCACCATGTTCCATATCCTAAAGCCGTCAAGGACCTTTTAACAAAATGGCATTAATAACATTGCCTGTACACGTTGTATACGCATTATACATGATTTTTTTAAATAATCTCTTTGCGGTAGGCACACGATATGAACGATAAATGTGGTTTCCACAACGTTTTCACTGTTAAAGTACAGTACATTAACTTAAATGAAGTATTATAGAGTGTTCTCATTTATATAATAGAACCTAACCTCAACTACAACTTATGTAACACTGACGTCGTCTTATATTTGTATAAAACGTCATAGTAACTTTAATCGTAGTAAGAGTAATGTTAAATGACTTTACTTGATTGAATACATAGTTTTTGTAAGGAAAAACTGTCAGCTTTTTTTATTGCTATTTTGAACCAGTTTGTTCAAAGTTGCAAGAACTTGAACTGTTGCAATTAAACTAAACTTGTGAAACTTGTGGACATCAGTAGAGTTCCGGACGATATGGCGTAAAATGGAGTGGGGGAAGGTCATTGACCTTGGGCCACGCCCCCTTTTTTTTGTGTTTTTTGGGTCTTTTTGGTTCCTAACCCAAGCCACGCCCCCTTTTTTTGGGTATTTTTTTGGGTCTTTTTGGTTCCTAACCCAAGCCACGCCCACTTTTTTGGGGTCCTAACCTAAGCCAATTTTTTTGGAATTTGGGTTTTTTTTTTGGGGTCCTAACCTAACCTAACATTTTTGGATTTTGGGGTTTTTTTTGGGGGGTCCTAACCTATCCTAACATTTTTGGATTTTTGAAGATTTTTGATTTTTGGAAATTTTGGGAATTTTGGGGAATTTTGAAATTTTGGGGAATTTTTAAATTTTGGGGATTTTGGATTTTTTAAGATTTTGGGGAATTTTGAGCCGCCATCTTTTTTTTTTTTGCAGCCATCTTGTTTTGTAATAATTAATATTTAATTTAATTTAATTTTTTGCTTTGAAAAAAGTTTGGGTGTCGCCGAGAGTCGAACCGGGTAACACCATGACCCGAGTCCGCAGCGCTAGCGGTTAAGCTGCGCCGACTCTGTTGATATAGTACTGTCTTGTGAAATATATAAGTTTACCATCCGTCAGCAACCTTGTGTCAGATGCAAGGTGTTATAGTGTTGTCGGGATATAGTATAAATTGCATTATAACAGCCCGAACATTACCGATCGTTCCCGAATCCGACCGAAGGTCATTTAGAGAAATTATTAGCTTTAAATTGTTATAGTGTCGTCGGGTTTTAGTATAAAGTGCATTATATAAACCCGAACACTACCGAATGCCCCCGAGTAAACCCGAATCGGACTTAGAGAAATTCAGACTTGCAAACCTTAATTAACCGAACGTAAGGCTCTGCCGCAACCCCCGAAATTCGTACTTAGGCGAAATAAAGCTTAGACTAACCATAGGCGTTCCAGCACCCTTTGCTTATGATATACACTGTTTCTAGCAGACTTACCCGAACCAAAACGCCGGACTTGACCGAACTTAGGCTTCGCTGGACCCCGAATTATTTTTATGAATGTGTTTTAATGTATGGAAAACCGAGATAACCCGAACGTAAGGTTCTGTCCGAGTTCAACCGAAGGGCACTTATCCGAAATAAAATTTTATTTGTACACAATAAAATAGGATTTGTGTACATATTTAGAATCAAAAAGATAACAATCATAGGTGATGCAATTTCTATGACCACGACTGTATAAGCTTTCAATTTTTTCCTATAGTTTTTTTTTTTTGATAGTTTATATCAATAGTTTTTATACTACAGTATTTATATACTGGTAGTATTTAAATATAATATAATTTTACTATTTTTTTCCATATGTTCTATATAATAAAAAGGAAATGCTGTTCGTTGGTGAGCGCACCACTTGAGAATGACTGAACTAATTTAGCAATTTTTTTGTTTTAAAATGTTCGTAATAGTCCGAATTAGGTTTTATTCAAAGAAAAATTCGAAAACTTCCTAGAAAATTTTCAAATTTGGTAAAACTAAAGATCGTTTTTTCTATGAACTCAAGACCATAACTCACGAAAACAGCTGTTCCAATAAAATGCTTAGTAACACATAACTCCTGCTGTCTTATTCTTAGCATAACCTTATTGTACTTCTTTACAATTATTGTCTGTTTGGTCGTTCTGTCAAAATTAAATATATTGGTTAAAATTATTTATATTTTAAGCAATTGTTCAAAATTATTAGGTTTGCAATGTGTAGCCGAGCATCTTATTTATAATATTTATTAATTAACAGGATAGGATTAGCGAACAATAAGGGTAATTTCACAAAGATGTCAGTAGAGTTCCGGACGATATGGCGTAAAATGGAGTGGGGGAAGGTCATTGAACTTGGGCCACGCCCCCTTTTTTTGGGTGTTTTTTTGGGTCTTTTTGGTTCCTAACCCAAGCCACGCCCCCTTTTTTTTGTTGTTTTTTTGGGTCTTTTTGGTTTCTAGCCCAAGCCACGCCCCCTTTTTTTGGGTCCTAACCTAAGCCAATTTTTGGGAATTTTGGAATTTGGGTTTTTTTTTGGGGGTCCTAACCTAACCTAACATTTTTGGATTTTGGGTTTTTTTTGGGGGGTCCTAACCTAACCTAACATTTTTGGATTTTTGAAGATTTTTGATTTTTGGAAATTTTGGGGAATTTTGAAATTTTGGAAATTTTGGATTTTTAAAGATTTTGGGGAATTTTGAGCCGCCATCTTTTTTTTTGGCAGCCATCTTGTTTTGTAATAATTAATATTTAATTTAATTTAATTTTTTGCTTTGAAAAAAGTTTGGGTGTCGCCGAGAGTCGAACCGGGTATCACCATGACCCGAGTCCGCAGCGCTAGCGGTTAAGCTACGCCGACTCTGTTGATATAGTACTGTCTTGTG
>JAGFPH010003025.1:23731-35016 GCA_018207615.1 Philaenus spumarius
GCGAAGCGAAGCAGTCCATAACCCGAGGCGTCAAGGTCGAGGTACAAACTACGGAAGCGAGTTGGTCCTCTGCGAGCGAAGCGAAGCAGTCCATAAACCGAGGCGTCAAGGTCGAGGTACAAACTCGCAATGCAGGTTAGCCGAGCCTACAACATGAAGTGCAAACAAATTCTACTCAGCGCTTTCGTGAGTAGACCAATTACTAAAATAGCTGGTTGAAAGCTTAAAACATATAAACTTAATTATTTAATTGACTCAGCTCACATGAGTGTTCCAGTTGCGTATTGTATTGTTTTTGTGGTTAAACTGTTACAAATGAATACTAATTTATCAAAGCCCTTCAAAAATATATTTTTTAAACCCACTTAATACTATTAAATGCAAATGTATTAAGTTTTTTAACAAATACTATAACGGTATAACACAAGCTTTACATTCTCTTTAGTTTAACATTAGTGGAAACACCTGCGTGCTCCGCACGCCAACCCCATTGAAATCTAATTATGTTTTCTTTATTAAGGTGTAGGATTAATAAACAAAGCTAAGACGGTAAATAATGTTAAATGTTCAAATCAAATTATTTCGTATATTTTATAACAGCAGTTATAATAAAGGTTAAAAGAACCAGCAAGGCTCAGTTCTACACTTTAATAAAATCCTAACCTAAAAGTTAGAAATACAAATGATTGCTTCAAAGTTTGAAAACAGCTATTAATGGAAATATTAGAACAAACAGCTGTTTTATCTGTTATTTTATTCAATTGGTTGCTATGTTAAAAAATGTAAATGCATGTGTTGGTTTATCAATCTAGGCCTAACCTAAGAATTATTTCCAACTAAATTTACAAATATTGATAAAAAAATGTTTTTATTGAAATGAATAATAGCCTATGTTGCTCAGGGATAGTGTAGCGTTTTATCAGTGAAACAATTTTTTCAATCGGTTCAAAAGTTCCAGAGATTACCCCCTACATACAAATGAACAAACAAACAAACTTTACCTCTTTATAATATTAGTATAGATAGTATAGACACAAAGTAATTATTCTTTCTTCGCATACTTTGCACCCTCATTGAACACAGGGCAGGTGAACAGCCTCGCATGCATACCGGTGGTAATTTAACCCCATGAAGTAAATTAATACATCAATACGTTGCAGTTAAATATGCGTGTCCAGACGCCATTCGTATTTACAGGTAAATTTTAAAAGTAAAACACAATTACATGCAGCAATGTATTCTGTCTGCCAATTATTGTGTATAGCGAACACTGTACCGAGCTGGTTATTAGAGAAATAATGCAGTTTGTCATGAAATAACCTTAGTTTTTAATTAGGTATTCACTTTTGCCGAGAATGTCATCGTCATTTGTATTATTTCATAACCGTTAAATAAAAACTCTGCAGACTTACATTGCATGTTTCCAGACACGTAAACAAATATTTATAATTAATTGTTACCATTTTGGAAGGGTTCCATTGGGAAAATTCATAATTTTTAAATAGTAGTCCCTATTAAAACCGGAAATGCTGTTGAATTTATTTTTGAAATGTAAACTTCTATAGGTGCAGCACTCCATAAATTTGTATACATGTTTGTACAGCAGGGTATATAGTTTTCTTTTTGCTAGTGGTGAATCGGATTTTACCGTCACGCGTTTCACCATGCATTTTGTGAAACGCTCCTAAAGTGAAATGCTCTATTCCGTCTGTTTGAAAAAAGTTTTGGTCTTGCTGAGATTCGAACCAGCAGAGTCCATCACCATAGACTATCGCCTTAGCCGGTTAGGCCACAATCGCATTGCTAATTTAGTATATTTGAGTTGGGCCTATAAGTGTAACAGATTGTCCTACGCCATAGGCTGAATCTGTTAATATTAATACAATGTATAGTTTAATTAGTAATACCTATGAAATGGGCATTGTGCTTCCTCATTTCGTAAGTTGTGTTAATTAAAAAGTTTACACTTCTCCCGTGTGGTCTTGAGCTCACAATTACATTTGTTTTATTTAAATTTTATTTTGCGTTCGATTAAATGTAAATATTAAAAGAATCCCTAAACAGTATATTATTTCTCAAAGGTGTTTTTTTGTCGCTAAGCGATATCAACATTAATTATTCGAACATAATTTTAAAGCTTATGTTCCCCACTATTGACGAAAAATAGACAAACTGCTTAAAGGTCATGTTTCTGTTACAAAAATGGTAAAAACAACTTTTATATTATACTTCATATGGTTCCTAATAAAAGGCGCTAACTATTAAAAATCTGTTTAACTGGCGAGATAGCGGTCAGTTATAGTGTTTATATTCCAAAGTTCTATATGGAAACTGTTATTTACAAACCGACGTAAATAAATAAACGTTATTAACTGAATTAAATCAAAGTGTTAAATCAGGCAAGTGTAGGCCGTAACTTGCGAAATATTCGCAAGGGTGAGCTAGTATTTTTAATTTGAATTTTATTGATATACTAGTATTCGGTTTAATCTAAACACTTGATTGTAATATTAATTACATTGATTTATTTAAAAGAATAACTGTAAATATTATAATTTCACGGAAAATTAGAAGACAATATTGCCAATCTAAATTCCGTCATAGTCACAAACGATTACTATAAAGCTACTGCGGATAGTTCTGTCGTGTAGATGGCAATAACTTATAAACATTGTCAACGTTGACAGCAAGATATCTGTTGTAACACTGCAATAACAATGTATTAAATGTTTGCTTTACAATGCTCAAGGGTGTAATATGAAGGAAAACACTACATACTGGGCTAGTGAATAAATACAAAGCTCTCTTGCGAAGGACAGAAAATGTACAGATATCAACGTGAATCCTGGCACTTGTCCTTGCCCTGGCACGATGGGCCGGGGGTGTGGGGAAAGGCGTAAGTGGAGAAAAAACATTTTCTTACACCGCTTTCTAATGTGACTCATCCTTCAAACATAAGGCGTTCGACAGGGTATGGCATGAGGGACTGGTGTGGAAATTGCAAAGAGATTTACCAAAGCAGTACTACACAATATCGAAGTCGTATTTATCTGATAGACACTTTAGAGTGAAATATGAAGCCGAATACTCAGGACTGAAGAAAATATCTGCTGGGGTGCCACAGGGTAGTGTGTTTGGACCTATCCTGTACTTATTGTACAGAAGGGACATTCCTACACCAGATGATAAAATCATAGGTACATTTGCTGATGATACTGCGATAGTGACTGATAAAAAACTGAAGAAGCTGTAATTAAACTCCAGAGGGCAGCTGATGAGGTGTGTATATGGACTAAAAAATGGCGCATTAGTCTTAATGAAGAGAAATCAGTCAATGTTAACTTTACAAATAGTAAAAACAAGCATCGTATTCCAATTACAATAAATTATAGACAGGTTCCTCATGCCAATTATTCTAAGTACCTAGGAATGACACTTGACGTAAAGCTGAAATGGAAGGAGCATGACAAAAAGAAAAAGCAAGAATTAAATCTAAAGTTCAGGAAAATTTATTGGCTGCTTGGAAGACAATCACAACTGTCAATCCATAATAAGTTGTTGATATATAAGCAGGTCCTAAGACCAGTGTGGACATATGGGATACAGCTATGAGGCTGCACTAATAAGAAAAATATAAATATAATCCAAGTGTTCCGAAATAAGGTGTTAAGATCTATAGTTAACGCACCTTGGTTCATCAGAAATGAGGCTTTACATAGGGACCTCAAAATAGACACTGTCAGAGATGAAATAAAAAAGCAGGCAGAGAAGCACAGACAGTGCATCAAGCACCAAGAACGCCATGAGCTACGAGGGCTGTTGGATGTAACTGGAAGAAGACTGAAAAGAACCAAGCCTTTGGATTTGATTTGATGTACAATAGTGATAGGGAGTAACCATTGGGTTATATCCCTTACAAATGTTATAATTTATGAGGAATAAATTACTAGATGGGTACATATTACTCAGTTGTAATAAAAATAATAAAAAATAAAAAAATCCTTCAAACGAACTAGTGGATTTTTACCTCGCCCTTACACGTTCACTGCTACACAAATTTCGTATTTCCTATACTAGGAGCTAGGAGCCTAAATGAGTAGAAATTACTTTATTTTTTTATTTTTTAACCTTTCTACGCACAGATGGAAATGTATGTGAAGAAGCGGCTGGCTGTATGCGCAGAAGCAGGGACGGCCGATGCGCATGCGCTAACAGCGTGTAGGTCAGCGTAACGAGTCAGTCGGTGACAGAGGTTAGTCGCGTTATCTAGTGCACTGCCTTTTCTAAAAACATTGTAGTGTTGTATTATTTCTGGACTATAATCAACTTAATGAAATTGTTGTAAATATTGTATATATTGTTGTAAATAGTGTATAAATTATTATTATAAACTTTTAAAAACATAGCCGTAAAAAACAGACTGGGCAGTAGTGTACTCAGAAGGCAAATCCCCACCCCGCCACACATAACATACTGTACCTCCTCAATTCCACACTCACATTGCTACCTGCGCGGGCCGCTTCTTCACGTATATTTGAAACTGTAATAACCACTAATATTTTAAATCGGACGCACATGTTCGTCCATAGCACATAGGCTTAAAATTGGCGCGCATTGCTCTTTGCATTGAAAATACTTTCAATACGGGGGGTTGGCGTGCGAAGTTGAAAATACTAATAATATATAAGTTTTCGTGCAATGCACTGAGCGTCGGTCGTTACTCATGTGTTAAGTGTCAAGCTCACATGTGCGCCCTTAGCAGTGAACGTTTTAAACAGAGATGTACCTTGTACTGACGTTTTTAGTCAGTTTTGTAGCGGTTTGCTCAAGTTCCAGCATTCACGTCGGTATCTGTGTTTTGACAACATTTACTAACACCGAAAAAAGGCATGCGAACTATATTGTTCCAATTAGGCTTATGGAAAGTCTATAAACTGAAATACCAATTTCAAGTATGGAAGGAGGATTGTAGACTTGT
Organism: Philaenus spumarius; assembly: GCA_018207615.1. NCBI lineage: Eukaryota > Metazoa > Arthropoda > Insecta > Hemiptera > Aphrophoridae > Philaenus > Philaenus spumarius. The sequence goes on from JAGFPH010003025.1 coordinate 28,710, forward strand.
CAAATGTTTGTTTTTTCTGTTACATTTTACCCATACCCTATTTACTATTCAAATTTATCGCTGATTTACCTGACTCTACTAGGCTAAGCTAATCCTAAAGGCTGCGCTATTGCTTTATTGGTCTCTAGGGCGTGATACAATTTCGAAATAATTACTGTGGGCTATTAGTTATTCATAATTACCTAAATAAGCTAATTTGTATTTGATATATATATATATATATATTTTTTTTTTGCGCGAGGTGTAAAAAAATGTGCAGGCACATGCCCTGTTGGTTCCGCACAACAGGGTTATGTGAGGATGGCCCTGTGCCGACCCACTAAAATCTCACCTCTTTCTCCGGCCCTTGTTTTTGGACAGGGTATCACTAGTAGTAGCATAACTTCCTGAACAACCGGGCACCTTTCAGTCGTACGACTGTCCTACTGTTCAGGCATCTTCTTACTTATTTCTCAGTTCTTCTTCCTTCCGCTTCATCACCGTTACGATGTAGTTTGCAATACTATCCCACTTTTCTTTGCTTCTTAGCATCAGTGTTATTAGATTTTCCGGAAGAATTTCTTCTTTTATCTTGCTTTGTAGACTTCTTTTAGTTTTTTTTTCCATCTTTACATTTGAACAGAGTATGTTCCACATCATCTTCCTGTCCACAGCTGTCACAAATGCTGCTATCAATTTTCTTAAATCTCCATAAATAATGTTTAAAGCAACCATGTCCAGTAAAAGCTTGTGTCAAGTAGAAATTTACCTCACCATATTTCCTGTTCATCCACAGTCCTAGATCCTTTAAAATTCTATGGGTCCATCTTCCGTTGTTATCATTGTCCCATTCCTCCTGCCACCTCTCAATAAGCCTCTTCCTAGCTTCCCTACTTATTGTGGTTTTTGGCTTAGTTTCATTTAACTTATGTTCCTCGTAAACCTCCCTTCTCTCACAAACTAAAAGGTGTACTGGTGGTATTCCTGCTACAACCATTACCGCAACTTGCGAGACTGTCCTATATGCAGCAGTGACTCTCAGTGCCACTTGCCTCTGGACTGACAGCAACCTTCTCCTATGGACTTGCTTTGTCATTGCTTCACTCCAGGCCGGTGCTGCGTACAGTATTATGGAATGAACCACATTTGCATACAACCGTCTTTTTTTTCTTTTGGTCCTCTAACATTGGGTATCAAGCGCGATAGGTTACCTGCTACAGTGGCGGCCTTTATACATACCTTCTTCACATGTGGTCCGAAAGAAAGTCCTCTGTCCACTTCTACTCCAAGGTACGTCAGCTGTGATTTCCAGTCGATCCGCACACCATTAATGACAAGCTTTGGTGTCCTGAACGTCCTTCTCTTTGTTACCAGGACTGCTTCCGTTTTGTTGACGGCCATTTCTAGGCCTTTGCTAGTCAGCCATCTTTCGACTGTGGCGATACTCTCTTCCATCTTTACTTCCAGGACATGTTCTTCTAGAGCATCCACGACGATGATGCTGTCATCTGCAAACCCTATTTGAGATATATTAACCGATGCATTATATCTTCCTTAAACACCTTATGATGGGTTACAAACACTACAATTAATTAGATATAAATACTGTTAAGTTGCTTTGTGTATTTATAATCACTATTTCATTTCGTCTAATAACAATGTTTAGAGTTTTGACAAAGTTAATACTTAATTAGCCAAGAAGATAAAAAGTGTAGCTGTATAGTGTGTGATGATACGTAGCAAAAAAGGAACACAATAGGGATAAAAAGTAACATTTAAAACAGCTTCAACGATTGAACAAAATACAAGGCATCCTAGATTTTACGTTTTGTTGAAAACTTTGCTATTCACTATAGTAGACAACTACCTATATTTTTCAATTTATTTGAAAATCACGTGAATGTTTTGAATATAGTAGGTAACCTATATTTGTGGAACGAAGTTCCTTAACGCGGGTTGCGGTAGGAGTTAACAAATAGAAAAGGTAATGCGTTACGAAAAAAATGTTATTAATTGTTGCTATGGCAATGACAAATACGAGGAACGAAAAAGCGTTACCAAATGGGTTGCTAAGGCAATAAAAGTAAATTAATTCAAGAAACACGAGTTTTGGTTCGTCAATTTAATTTAAGATCGGTTCCGTCCGGCGTAGTTCAGATATTACCCTCAAGCGCTGACATTTTAATCTAGGCCTGGAAAGTAATTTTAAGTCTTGGCGTAACCTGAAATTGTCGTATGTGTGTTACCGTTAAGACAGGTATAATACATTAAACATACACACAATAATTTTAGTTGAATCCTAGACGGATCAACCAACATTTTATGTTTATTGAATGTACATTATTTACAATGAATGGACGTTTAACTTTCTTTACCATCTTAGCTTTGATGTTATAATTAATTCTACACCTTTATTATAACAATAATAAACGTATGGAAACAGTAAATATTTATGTAAAAAACAATCTAATAATAAACGGCAGTTGATAGATTAAAATTACGTGTTTATGTTGTCGTTAAGGCTGGTAAAAGAATAGAACAAAGGCATGATGAACTTAATTCCTGACGGGGGTCCCACGACCGCACACATTTACTTTTTATTTTTATTTAGTAGATAATCAACTATATTTCTTTTAAATTTAGTAGACCATTACCTATATTGCAATTTTACTAGACAACCATCTACATTTTTCAAAGTAGTAAACAATCACCAACGTTATTTAAACCGTTGACAATCCTCTATATTTTTTTAAATATTATAGACAGTCACATTTATTTTTAAATATAGTAGACACTCACCTATATTTTTTTAACATTTTAGATAATCGTATATATTTTTAAAAATAGTAGACAGTTACCTATATGTTTTACATGTAGTAAACAATCTCCTATATGTTTTTAATTTAGTAGACAATAGCCTATTTTTTTAAAATATAGTAGACAATAGTATTTTTTTTTAAATATAGTAGTCAATAGTCTAAATTTTTAAATATAGTAGATAATAGAATACATTTTTTAAATATAGTAGACAATCGCCTACATTTTTTAAATATATTAGACAATTACCTACATGTTTTAAATATAGTAAACAATCTCCTATATGTTTTAAGTATAGTAGACAATAGCCTAAATTTTTTAAATATAGTAGATAATAGATTTTTAAATATAGTAGATAATAGACTAAATTTTTTAAATATAGTAAACAACCTCCTATATGTTTTAAATATAGTAGACAATAGCCTAAATTTTTTTAATATAGTGGACAATAGTAAATTTTTTTAAATATAGAAGTCAATAGCCTAAATTTTTTAAATATAGTGGATAGTAGAATACATTTTTTAAATATAGTAGACAATCGCCTACATTTTTTAAATATATTAGACAATTACCTATATATTTTAAAGATAGTAAACATTCTCCTATATGTTTTAAATATAGTAGACAATAGCCTAATTTTTTTAAATATAGTAGACAATCACCTATATTATTTTAAACAAAATAGAAAATCGCCTATATTTTTTTAAAATAGTAAACAATCACCTATGCTTTTTCAACAGTAGACAATCCCCTATATTTTTTTAAATACGGTGGACAATAATTAACTACATTTAAAAATATAGTAGACAATCACCTAACTTTTTGCAGACATTTAATATTGTGTCAGCCTTATGCAATTTTCTAATAACACCCGACTTAAGTATATTATTATTCTTTATTCTCTAAACAAATTTATGATTTCTAGATATTTTGTTAACTTTTAATGGTTTTAGAGATTTGTTTACTGTCGGTTTTATACTAGTAGGAAATAATCTTTAATATTTTTAAAATGGTGTCATTAGCTGTTTTTGGCTACGTTTTCATGATTTTTGAGATTTTTTGTTGTTGACCTTTTATTTGTATGAAATCTATACTCTTTATGATCTTTAAAATTCTGTAACTGTCTTTTATGGTTCGTTTCATTGGCCTGACTGGCTAACAATTTTTCTCCGGATACTCTCAGAGGTTAAACATATTCATGTTAAAAAAATATTTGTAAAACTTTTAAACTTCGCCTCTTGGAGGGGTGAACCTAACGGAAACTCCATATAGTCTAGGAAACAACTTACATGTCGGTCTTGCTTCACAAAGACACGTAGCAATCTTACATGCTCGTACTGTTGGCCTATATTTACTTCGCACACAGCGAGAGGTTTCTGCATTAAATAGCGACACGTGCACCCCTCGTGTTTGTTCTCTAAACTTCAATTTGTAAAGTTTTAACAAGCTAAAGTTGAAAGGCAAAGCTGTTTGAATTAAATCCACGTTATCTCGTTATACAATCCAATATGATTCTACTAACAGTGTAGGATCTTGTTAAATTAATTTTCAAGGTACAATTGAGACAACCGAAAATATAAAGGACTAGGGGAAACCCCTGCGTGCTCTCCGCACACCAACCACGTTGGAACCTTCTAAACACTTAATCATGTTATGTTTTCTTTATAATAAAGGTATAGGCATAATAGTAACCCCAAAGCTAATAAATTATGTTAAATGTTCAAATCAAATTGTTTCGTATATTTTATAACAGCAGTTATACTAAAGATTAACAGAACCAGCAAGGCTCAGGTCTATACTTTAAAACATTAACCTAAAAGTTAGAAATACAAATAGTTGTGTCAAAGTTTGAAATCAGCTGTTAATGAAAATATTGGGGCAAACGGCTGTTTTATCTGTTATTTTATTCAATTGGTTGCTACGGTAATAAATGTAAATACATGTGTTGGTTCGTCACTCTAGGCCCAACCCAAGATTTTTCCCGACTAAATATACAAATAATTGAATAAAAAATGTTTTAATCAAAATGAATTATAGCCTATGTTACTCAGGGATAGTGTAGCTTTTTATTAGTAAAACTATTTTTTTTTTCGATTCAGTAGTTCCAAAGATTACCCCCTACATACAAACAAACAAACAAGATCTAAGTAAATATAATTTTCAATTTTATATTTAGACTAAGACAAAAAAGTGTCTTTGCACCCTTTTAAGTCAAGAGAAACTATGTAAGATGTGAACCCAAATATATATTATTAACGGATTTCCATAGGAAATACGAGCTGTTCCATTTATTTTTATGGTGAGAACTAAGGTCGGGAGTGGTGAATGAGCACCGATCATGATCAGCAGAACACGTTTTGGGGTGTCATAAAAAATTGTATATAAGTATATTATATGTGTTCGTACGAGGCTTTAAGAAACACATTTCACGTTCGATTTGGTCCAAATTTGGTACACACCCTTAGAGTAGTCAGTTAGACGAAAGCACGTGCTTTTGACCTTAAGTAAATTTATTTTGGATATTAAACTTTCTTGGTGGTTTGTACAGGGTGTGCCATGGTGAAACGGAGAAACTTTCAGGACGTGTTGTACTAGTGAAAATAAAGAAAAAAGTTCCTATAAGCATAGATTCGGAAAAGCTTATTTTTCCAGATATCCGCCATTTTGTTTTTTTTTCACAAAATAATTCATGTCTAGAGAACGGTTTGACTGATTGAGATCAAACTTTGCATGAAGTTTAATCTAACAATGTTCTATCTTGAGAAAAAATAATCGATTCTATCAAATGATTCGCTTCAAAATGGGGGCTGTTTGAAAATTTCAAACCTAAATTACTCCAAAACCGTACATTTTCCCTATCGGATGGTGTAACCAGCAAAACAATCGGACGGTGGATAATAGTAATTATGTGTAATAATTGGTTTGTTCAACTTGGCATCCTATACCAACACAGTAAACTACAATATTGTATGTACATTTGCTGTCGCTATCTTTAACTTAGTTTTTATCCTTCATCCGATTGTTGACAGTTATAGCAACCGATAGGGAATCAAAAGGGTTTAAAAAAGGTGTCTTGACATTTCTTGCTAAGTTTAAACTAAATCAGTCAAACCGTTCTCTAGATATTCATTCTTTTGTAAAAAAAAACAAGATAGCGGATATCTGGAAAACGAAGCATTTCCTAACCTATGTTTAGAAATTTTTTTACTTATTTTAACTAGTAGAACACGTCCTGTTTCATTTCTCCGTGAGACACGATGAATAAAAGAATAAACATTGGGTATTATTCAGCCCATTTATTTACATTACATTAATAGCCCGCCTGGTTTCTCCAGAATCTATTAAAACTTAAAATACCATAAAAGCATGCTGTTAAGTTCCACCTGGGGGATTTTACCTTGGGGCAGCTTCTGATACGACTGTCCGCTGCGAGCGAAGCATAAGAGTCCGAGGTCGAGAAGCAAACTGGCAAAGCACAGTCCATAACCCAAGGCCAGAAGTTTGAGGTTGA
>JAGFPH010003025.1:45856-62689 GCA_018207615.1 Philaenus spumarius
TCGTAGCGCATTAATGTTGCGTTTTTGGGTCAACATTTTGAAAATATCTCGTCAAAATTTTGAAAATACTTTGTGGGGTAACGTTTTATATGTTTTTCGGTAAGGGAAAACCGATTTTGAAAGTTAAAATTTCGTAGATCGTCGGGGTCACGTTTTTGTGTCAACATTTTAAAAATACAGTGTGCGGTATCGTTTTATGTTTTTGGATACGGATAACCGATTTTAACATTTATATATGTATATAAAAAAAAAAAAAAAAAAAAAAACTAAAAAAAATTTCGCTAAAATGTTTCATCTTTTCATCTTGTTAAACTTTGGAATCAAGAACAACATGTTTTATTACAGAGAGAAATCAACAACAAATAATACAAACTATTTAAAAAATTACGTTCAAGAAAATACTTATTGACATAGGTCCTTATATCATGATAAAAATGATGAATGAATAATTGTACAAAGTTTAATGATAAAATTTTTATAGAGATAATATCAAAAACCGAAAATTATTAAAAGTTATAAAAAATGCTTCTCAAAATAGTACTATAAAAATACTTGTTTTACAAATTTGATAAATATAATCATTAATCAAACAAAAATTTTTAGTATAAAATAAAATATTAAATTCCTTTTTTGTGGTTTTAAAATTTGTTTCCATTGATTGATAGATCATATAATTTTATTTTTTGTTCCGGCATTTAACATTATTTGTAAAGCACGACGTCTTGAGAGTTTATTTCAACCGTTCTTATGTGAAAAACTAAAACTGACACATATATATTATGTTTAACCATTGTAAGACACCGAAAACACCGAAATGGAAGGCATTTTCCAAACCTTACCCAATTCAAATTTAGTTTGGGAGAAAACGCACACAATATTGCTTTCGGTACACGAACTGCAACGTTTGACGCATTATTGAAAGTTTCACAAATATGAGACAGATTGTTTCAAAAAAGTATTTCCTACTTTTAATTAATATAGTAATATACGATGATAAGTTACAGTTGAAGGGGAATGAGTGAAACAAGTCAACTGACTTGTTATAACTAACTATTTCAAAACAAACTGCAATGCGAATCAGCGTACAATCAACAAAAGTTAGTTAATTAAAAGTATCTCTCTGAAATTACAACTTAATCCACAACTTTAAATTAGAAATGTTCTTACAAAAGTAACAAGATCAGACACTTCTTAATAAAGTAATATTATTGTTACAGAAATTGGATTGTACAACGAGATAATGTGAATTTACCCAGAGAGCTTGCATTTACTACCTTTGCTTGTTAAAACTTTACAAATTGAAGTTCAGAATACAAACTAAAGGAGCGCTGCACAACTTGGGATGTATTAACAAAACATCTTTGCAGTTTGTGTATTTTAGAATATCACTTACCGTGAAGTGAGAATAACATGTTTGTAATTTATGTAAGGTAAATATATATTTATCTCTAAGGTAGATATCGTTTGAATATGAACATAATTCACAATAACTTACAAAATGAATTGTAATAAGGAATTTTAATGAGGACTCTGTAACAGAGATGGTTGATAAGCGAATTCTAATTTGTATTTACTTAAAAATGTTCAATAATAATATTTCAAAATTAATACAGTCTACAAAAGTTATATTTTTACTTTCTCACTATACTATAGTATAGAGAAAGTATAGTGATAGCAAAAAAAATCTATGTTGAGAATTTTGTGGAAATATCCGTTTTTGGGACCCCCTGAGTCCAAAAAAGTGGTTTTTACAAAATGTCTGTCTGTATTTCTGTCTGCATGTCCGTATACATACAAAGCTATAGAGAAAACTATTCGATCGATTACGAACAAATTTGCCCCAAACATGTCAATTAGGCCTGTATAGATGCACGAAAAAATGTTTTGAACAATTTTGAATATAACCCTCTTTTTGGCCAAAACACCCCCAAAAAATCAGTTACTATTTTTCTATGAAAAAACCCGCTCTAACGAATTTGATAAAATTTGCCATATTTGTAGCCCTTAATGTAGCCTACCATATGCAAAAAACTGTATCTTTCAAAAAATTCTCGTTGAGCTAATAATAATATCTGATTTTTGGCGTTTTTTTGGCCGACAAGGGGTTGTTTTTAAAAATTTGTCAAAACCTTTTTTCGTGCGTCAATGCAGGACTAATTGACATGTTTCGTGTAAATTTGTTCGAAATCGATTCAATAGTTTCCTCTTTAGCTAATAATAATATCTATTACTTACTCTCCTACTTTAATGTACTATCCCCGCTCCTACTTTAATACAATTAATTATGAAGTCACAGTGTTGGGGTCACATACGGGGGTTGGCGTGCGAAGCACGCAATGCAGTGTGTATTGAAAATACTCCCAATATGCGGGTGGGCGTGCAAAGCACGTAATGCATTTTGTATTGAATATACTCCCAATACCGGTGTTGGCGTGCGAAGCACGCTATTAACTTTTTATTGAAAATACTCCTAATATGCGGGTTGGCGTGCAAAGCACGCAATACATTGTTATTGAAAATACTCCCAACACAGGAGTTGGCGTGCAATGCACTGTTCGTCAACCGCTTTTCATAGTGTTCAGTGTCAAGCTCACATGTGCGTCCTTAGCAGTGAACGTGTTAATATTTTAGATATGCTTGTGAGAAGGTAAGTGCCAGTTTCTGGTACAGTTTATTAATTTTAAAACTAAATCAAAAAATCCCTTGAAAGGAAAGTAATTCAATTTCGCAGCTGACCAGCTGACATTAGTTGATCTAATTTCAAAAGTTAAGTTTATATGTTTTATGGATTCAACAGACTGTTTGGGAATTTTGTCTACCCACGAATTTGCTGAAGATCTCCTGTGTGCAGAAAATATGATAGATTTTTTTACACCTCAGCTTCCAGCCCGTAGCAGAAACACTCGCTTTGCAAGTTCACACTTCTACCTACCATCCTCGTATCACAACCGTGGATTTCAACAGGATACTTTTATGGTATTTTACGTTTTGATCGATTTTGGGGAAACCAGGCCGACTATAAGCTCGTGTAATGAAAAGTAAATGTGCAAAATAATTTCTTATGTTTGTTTTTTTTTTTTATAAAACCACCAAAAAGTCAATAAATGCAGAACTTATAAGAAGCGGAACGATTATTTTATGGATAATTGTCAGCCAGATTGATTGCCCCCAAATCGAACTTAGCGTGGTTATTGATTTTTGATAACTAACAAACTCGTCCGAGAAACAAAATTACCAAACTTGGAAAGCGGGTGTACCAAATTTGGAGCAATCAGACGTAAAATGCTGCCGCTAGAGGGCGAACACGCATATACATATATAAATTTAATGATACCCCGAAACGTCGAAACGTTTTCTGGGGAATACGATATGTGCTCAATGACTACTTCAAATCTTTGGTCGAGCCATAAGAGTAAATTCAATAGCTCGTTTTTCCTAATAAGGAGAAAAACTAAAATAGAATTCTACAGCTGAGATGGCAATACAATTTAACCCTTTGAGGACCAAGAAGTGATAACATTTGGAAAAAACTATATATTTCTTTATTTTTGGGATTGACTAAGGTTGTTTAGTAAAAAACATTTTTTTATTGTTTTTTTTAGTAAATATATATTATATATATACATATATAAATACCTTAATAAAATTATGCAAAACAGCCCCACCAGTAAAAGGTAGTTTATCAGCACCATCTAGGAGTGGTTATAGGAAGTTTGCTTAGTTGTTCCTAAGTTTGAATCTGTATGATTTGTATGCTTGAGAGGTTTACAATAATTACTTAGATCAGTTTTTATTAAGTTAAGTAATTAATTTAAAGCAATATGCTACCTTTTTAAGGAAAAATACTGACAAATAATACTGATTAAAAAATTGGGGAAATCACACCATATAAATTGTCAATTGAAAGCAAGCACTAGCCAAGCAAGTCCTGCTTCCTGGTGGCATTTGTTGAAACTAGGTGTAGACCTGATGTTTTACAGAACTGCAATGTTACTCTAAAGTACATCCAGGCCTCAACTTGTAGATAAAGCCACTGTTACCTTTTATAAAGACAGTTGAATTGGGTGGTACTTAAAAGTACCGTCGGTCATTAAAGGGTTTTAAGCACCAAATGTAATTACTAAACAAATACTAAACACCATTGTTCACGAGTGCTTCCGCCTAGTGACAGTGTTTCTCTTTTTCAGTAATCCATACTCTACCCTATCCTCTATGGCAATTAGATACGCTTTTATAGAAAAACTACCGCTTGCAAGTAAAACCTTTTCCTACAACGTGAACACAAGAGGCAGAACCTTATGGGACTGGAAGTTCACAAGGTGTTGCTCTGCATTTACAGTTTCACCTAACCGTCCTGACAGCAGTTAGTAGTTCCCGTGTCATTATGGTATTTTTAATAATCAGGGCTTGAGGGAAGCATCCTCTCATCCCCGAGGCCAAGACTAAGGCAGCCTCAATACCATGACCGAATGAACCCACACTAACCATCACCAATAACCTCCTTCAACCTTTTCCATTACCTACTCCCCTATTTTTCACACTCACTCCACAACATTAATTATCTCTTTTGCCCACATTATCACCTCCGCAAACTCCCCAAATTTCTCAAACCCACCCATTAAGACAAGGTCCCATTTTTTCTCCCTCTTCCATTTCATTCCTTAAATTTCTTTTCCACATACACTATTTCCTCACGTTCAACCCCCTTCCCCCCCTTTCGCAACCCGTTATTTACCTCCGCAATATTTATACTATCTAAAAATCCCCTGAACTCCCCATGACCATTTACAGTCACGTATTGTAGGTAAATTACTAAGACGTGAAACAGAAGTAAGGGATACTGAGTTAGTGCGTTTGCGTGACCTTAATCAGATGCTCAGTGCTGGTGCTATGAAAGTGTCTGTATTATTGCTACTAGTACTATCAAAAACATCAGTGTCGTTGCGTTGATTTATATAACTATTTTACATTCGTTGTACTTTATACAGGGTGACTATTAAGTCTTCGAGCGGTTAAATATTTCGTATATAAGGCAAATTTTAAGGTAGATGTGATTGAGGTACCTACTATATGTAAAAATACTATTTTATAAAGATTTCAAAAAAATTATCCGCTTTTTTGGATCCACCATTTTGAATGTAACTTTGTTTTTTTAAATAGGAAGGTGGTCATGCGATACATCATTTCGATGTAGAATTTCAGATATTTGGGATTACTAAAAATTTTTGAGTTACAGCCATTTTCATTTTTTTATAATTGATTTCGAGTGGTTTAACCAAATATCGTTGTGTGGCATATCATTTGAAAGCTTATTTAATTCTGAACCAAAAAGAATAATAATTAGTATTAAAACAAAAAAAGTAAAGCAAAATGGGGCAAAATCGGAAAAAACATTTCGTTGTTTTTTGGCTGCCATTTTTAAACGGTTGAAGATATGGATGTGCAAAACCGTTGGTGTTTTCTTGAAATTCTACATCGAAATGATGTATCGCATGGACCACCTTCCTATTTAAAAGAACAAAGTTACATTCAAAATGGCGGATCCAAGATGGCGGATAAATGTTTTGAAATCTTAATAGAATTGTATTTTTTCAAAGAGTAGGTACCTCAATCACATCTACCATAACATTTTCCTTATATACGAAATATTAAACCGTCCAAAGACTTAATTGTCACCCTGTATATTTTCATGGTTGTGACTAATTTACTGCTAAGTTTAAAAACAAATAGTATAATAATTACTCCAGAAACGAACTTATAAACTCAAAACGGGATCCGGTTTTTGCTTTCAATAGGGATAGTAGCCATCTTGTGTCGCCATTCCCACCAACACCCTCCTCCACTGACAGTCCCTCCATGCTCGAACCATTTCAGTACTTCGATTTCATCCATTCCCTTTTCAAATTCCGTTGCACACATCTTAATCTTGTTCCCCACTCCTGTTACCACATTCGTCCACCTCTATTCCATGTAGTATACTTTTAAAATGTCTCTTTCTCCTTGTTTTCCTTCTGCTTTCCTCCACCGTATTCGTTGACGAACTCTAAGATACCAATCTTCTTTCAGGCACTACATCTGATTGAACCTAACCTGCGCCCATACATCTTTCTCCACACCAGCTTCCTCTTCAACTTCAGCAGCTGTTTCCGCATGAGTCTACTCGCCATATTTTCCCATGCACCCAATTTGTTGATAAAGGCCTACAATATGTTATCATAAAGCTTTTAGAATAATAGGAAATTTAGTTAAATTAGAAGATGTAAGCCACTGTATGTTGAAACTGGTATTTTTATTTTCTTTTTTTTTATTACAACTGAGTAAGATGTACCCATCTAGTAATTTATTCCTCATAAATGAATAACATTTGTAAGGGATATAACCCAATGGTTACTCCCTATCACTTTCTTCCATCAAATCAAATCCGAAGGCTTGGTTCTTTTTAGTCTTCTTCCAGTTATCCACCAGCCTTCGTAGCTCAGGGCGTTCGTAGTGCCTAAAGCGCTGTCTGTGCTTCTCTGCCTGCTAATTGGTATTTTGTGTGTTATTAACTTACACATTTTTTATTTTTTTTTTATTTTTATGTAAAGAATAGCGAACGAGCGAGAGGAACAAAACAACGCGTGAGCTGATGATGGAGGCTGAGACGGAAACCAATTCTACTAAGATATTTTGTACACGCAGTAACCTCGTGAGTTGGTCAATTTTCCAAATAGTTGGTTAAAACCCTAAAACATACATTTTTATCTTTGCATATTCTCTCAACTCTCGTCAGCTTGCGTGATCAATTAATTATCCTACATATTAAAACACAAAATTAAAAATCTTCCGGAAGAACGTGTGAGACTTCCACTGGAACGATTTACACGCGGGTGGTATCAAATGAAAGGGAATAGCCCCTATATTTGCACATTTTACCTTAGATTTTGGTATCTGGTTAAAAAACGAGATTAAAAGTTTTCTCATGGCAATTTAACATGCAGTAAAATTTCAACTTTGCACTTCTTTGAAGAGTTCACTTGAGTTCTCCATTGAACCGTTTTACACGCGGTTTGTTTTAAATGAAAGATCAATAATTCTACATTTGCATAATTTACTTACATTTTTGAAATAAATGAATTTAGAATGTAATAAAATAACTTGTTAAAACGTATTTTATAATCGTTTTAAGTTTCCCTAACCAGCTGATTATTAAAACACGTGATTGTGCATCGAAGAACAGACCATTTTAGCAAAAGGAATCAGCTGGCTTAGAGAAAATCATTAGTGGTCCGTATCTTTCAGTGGCCAGAACAAATTCACACGATCAAGTTGGACGTGAAACAAATAGCGTCTAACAGCTGTAATAACAATAAATAAGCAACATTATGAAAAACTAAAAATGAAACTTATATCATTCAAAGATGTGCAGAAAACATAAATCATGAGTGTATGTTGCCGTTAAGGCAGGTAAAATAAATTAAACATAATTTTAGGTTAGGACTAGTCTGATGAAACAACTTCTTGAATGTATTTACATTCATTACCATAGCAACCAATTTAATAAAATAACAGAAAAACAGTTTATTCGGATGTCAAGCTTTTAGTACAAAATAATATTTTAAGTTAGGCTTCTACTGAACCAACACATGTTTGAACACACACGAACCAATACAAACTTGTGTTAAGGAATTTAAAAATAAGAAAAACTATGTTACATCCTCATTCAAAATAAATAAGACATATAGTAAGCATATTTATTAATAATATACGGTAATTGATTTAACTTTTTAACTTAAAAGTGAGTAACTTTTAGGTTAGGTTTTTGATTAAGTGTACAACTGAGCCTTACTGTTTCTTTTAACCTTTATTGTAACTGTTGTTATAAAATATAGGTAATAATTTGGTTTGGATATTTAACATTATTTACCATCTTAGCTTTGAGGTTATTATAAATCCTACACCTTTATTATAAATAAAACATAACATATGTTTTTAGAAGATTCCATCATGGGTTGGCGTGCGCAGCACGCAGTGGTCTCCCCTAGTTTCTATTTATTTTGTGAGTTCTTGTGAAATATTTTTATATTCAAACGATACCTACCTTAGAGATGGATAAATCTACCTTACATAAATTACAAACATGTGTTATTCTCACTTCACGGTAAGTGATCTTGTAAATACACAAACTGTACCGTGCAAAGATGTTTTGTTAATACATTTCCAAGTTGTGCAGCGCTCCTTTAGTTTGTATTCTGAAATTTATAAAGTTTTAACAAGCAAAGGTAGGAAAGGCAAGCTCTTTGAGTAAATTCACATTATCTCGTCGTACAATCCGATTTCTGTAACAAGAATATTACTTTATTAAGAAGTGTCTGATCTTGTTACTTTAGTAAGAACATTTCTAATTTAAAGTTGTAGATTAAGTTGTAATTTCAGAGAGATACTTTTAATTAGGTGACTTTTGTTGACTGTACACTGATTCGAATTACAGTTTTTTAAAAAATACAGTAGTCAATTATAACAAATCAGTTGACTAGTTTCACCCAATCACACTTCAACCGTAATTACAATAAATTAAAATCGTGTATGTACTATACTAAAAATTGTAAATAATTTTAAAACTATCAGTCTGATCTTAATGAAACTTTCGCCTTTGCATCAACAATTTCAGTCTTGGTACCAACAAAATTATGCATGGTTTTTCGTTTTTTTCAAAATTAACTATGATTAAATAGTGATAGGTTAAGGTTTTAAAATGCCTTCAATTTCGTTTTATTTTTTGTCCTACACTGGTTAAACCGTTAAATATTAAGCAAAACAGTAAACGGAAGAAACAGCATCTATAAAAAGATTTTTCAAAATGACTGCAACAACTTAGTACGGTTATCTATTGACGTTATATTTGAAACAACAATATTATAGAAGTTAAGTATATTTCTATATTATTTTCATATTGGGTACGTAGTGTTACTACTTTTATTTATTTTTTGATTTATAAGAAAGTCTTTTGTCATAGTATTTACAAAGAGGTCGCTTGAAAAGTCAATGATTTGTCAGAAAACTTAATTGTTTAACAACAATTTTTATTATTACTGATGATAGGAAATTTATATTAATTAAAAACAACACTGGCCTGAGAACTGAACCATGAGGGACTCCATGCATCAACTGGATCTGTTTAACCATACACTACAACGATCTGTATTTTATATCGTTTAACATTCATCGTAAATAAATTTGACGAATATTTGTAATTATTTCGTTATTCACAAAAATTATTGAACCGTTGCAACGCCTATATGGTTTACTAACTGGCCCGAGCCGGCTTTGCACGGATTTGCAAATCATAGTTAAATGTATATTAACACACAAAAATATCAATAAATATATTATACTATGTATTTCTTATGGGGATTTTTAGTAACTGTGACCCCCCCTCCAACCCCCACTAAAATTTCGAATTTTTTGAAAACCTTTCTTAGCGAGCACCTAAGGGGAAACCCCTACGTACCAAAATTCTACATACAAAATTTCATTCCAATCCGTTAGGTAGTTTTTTTAATTTCGTGATTAGTGAGTAAGTGGTATTTGAATTATATATATATATACATTTACGCTATAAGTTTTCGGATGATGTTTTTGTGCCACAGAAAATGTACTTATATATTTTACACATTTTTATATTAAATTTGAGGAAAATGATGTTGATGTTATGTTTAACATTTAAAAAACGTGACAATCAATCATTAAAAAAAATACATAAAATATTTTGTTTAAATCAAAACCATGTCAACTACAATGTAAAAGACTTGACAATTACTATTATATGCCTATAGTTTTTTTTTAAATATCACAAATGTTCGTTTTAAGTATGATGAAACTCTTTAGTGTTAAAAGTAAAATTGTTATTAACCATTCGTGACCACAACGATGCTTTGACAACTAATTCACAACAATGGAAGGACAGCACATAAACAACAATACACTTTAACGCTAATTATAAACTGAAAATAAAGGAAAGGGTGAGACAAAGAGTTTTTCGTAGATACAAATATTTTAAATAAATAAATACCTTGTTTCCGTGAAATGCTGCTCACAGTCCTGTTTGATGACTCTATTTCTGTTTGGCGGTGACGATCGTTTCGCCTATTTCTCAGGCATTGTCGAACCGATAAAATTATTAAAATGTTTTGCATTTAATTTAATGCACGTCAAAACAACATTAAATTGTTAATCACAATTTACGAACACAAACACTATACATGTACACAGCACATTTGAACAAAGATATGAAGATAGTCTCACGGATAAAAACACTCGCACGTGCAGTGAGGTCCGTCCTTAGTTATGCACTGATTAATCTATTCTATCTTACGTATTGAAATGTATTCAGTAGATTATTTTGGCGATAAGAGGGGGTTGGTTCCGATGATATTGTCGAATAAGATATTGGATTGAAAATGGATTTTATCGTTCAACAGTAAGCTTGGGTTTAAAATTGTGGCCTTATAAATGTGAAATTCCTCAAGGACGTCCATCGTTGGTCCTTTAGAACTTTTATTTAGAATTTGCATGTTATTTTGGATATTTGTATATGTATGGCCAGTATCTATTAGGTGTTCGGCATATTTAGAATGGGTTGGGTCAGATTTACTATTAGGAATGTGCTCTTTGAAACGTGTTTTGAAAGTTCTTCCTGTTTGACTGATGTAATGTTTATCGCAATTATTACAAGTAAGGTTATACATTCCACTTTCGTTATAAGGGAATCTTTAGGTTTTGGTTTGATTGCTTTGGCTAAGTTATTTTTAGTTTTAAAGGCCAGTTTGTAACCTTGTTTTTGGAATATTCTGTCTGCGGCATTATCCAACAATCCATGGTATTCAGCACTTATATATTTCGGTTTGTCTTTTTTATCTTATATATTAAAAAAATTCTGTTTTTCTTTTCCGAGTCCGTTCGGCTCTTCTACCCGACCGATTTTCATAATTGAGGTCTTAAATTAAAGGTATGCACGCCCAGATTTGCCATCAAGCATTACAAATCATGTATCTTTCGCCTTACAAACGTTATAATCAAATGCAAATTTCTGCTGTGTATTCCTTATGGGGGTTTTTTTTGGTTCTTTGTCCACTTTGCGTTCGTATACCGTCCATCCGATTGCTTTGAAATTTTGCATAGTAACACAGGTTAACCCTGGGAAGGTTTTAGGCCATTTACCGAAGTCCTAGGACATTAGGGCTACGCCCCAGTGGCCCTCAAAGTTTCAATGTTAATCTTATGGAAGAAAGATTTCTATTGATTTTATCAGGGACACAAAAACAGCTGTTCGTATGAAAAGCTTAAAACAGCTGATTTTGATCAACAACTGATTTGGATCAAATCAGTATCAAATGTAGTATTACCTTTTTGAGGTTACATTGACAAACTAAAAACAAACACAAACAAAAATCAACGAAAAATGCTAACTATATTTTAATTCAATTCAAACATTGATTGTTACAAACCTATTATATATAAAACAGCTAATTTGGATCAAAAACTGAACATAATCATTCACAGATATGTCAAGTCTTATATATTATCATCCGTTCAGCCGCTATTCACCCGAGAAGGAGCTCCGGTATACAATCCTTCAAATTTCCCATGTTAATCTTATGGAGATAATGTTTAATGAGTTTGAGTCAGCTGCCAAATAAAACAGCTGATTTATGCTCGGTCACCTACGTACAAACGAGCAAAAGATTAACGAGATTCTTTATCGAATTTTCCACCTACGAGCGAAGCGAAGCAGCCATCTGAGGCCGAAGGCCGAGCCGGGGTAGGGACGCGGAGCGTCCAGGGGCAGAGCCCCTAGTATTGTTCTGTTTGTTTTTGTTTTTTATCGGTCTATCTATTATTACGTGATCGTAACTGTTATTGCTATCTGTTTTATTGTTTTTATTTCCTGTTCGAAATCAGTTTTTGTTCATCGGTATGTTAAGTGCTCTGTGTAAAAGCTATTATAAGCTGACATCTTCTGGTTGTGCGGATGATTTGAAACGATGAAATAGGTGACGCGATCGTCACCGCCAAACAGAAATTGAGTCATCTAACAGGACTGTGAGCAGCATTTCACGGAAACAAGGTATTTATTAATAATAAATCCAGTCCAGGAAGGCAAAAAACAAGTTAATCACAAATATTTTAGTTTTTGCAACCCCATCGTAAAATTTACGAATGGTTCGTGATCTATGGATAGTTTTCCTACAAGTATTTATTATACAATCGATATTTCATTGCGTGGACGAAGGAGGGAACAGCAGATAGAACTTGGTTTTTAAAATGATTTCTAGTTTCGTGTTTTACAGTTTATTGTCTTGTCTTACCATTACACACAAGGGCGTTGTAAAGCAACCACTTATTCCATTGTTATTACAGTTTTATATCTGTTGTTGCCATTCTACCAATGTCTCGCTTCGGGCGTTGCCGTTGCTTTTAAGATATTGCGTTGTCAAATATTAAACCTCCCACTGTAACTTTATTTTCTCGTTCAAGTGACAGTGTTTTTTTGGTTTCTCATAAAGTCTATCTCTGAGAGTAGGTCTACACCCAATATAGTTTGTTGTTTGCAATAGCTAGAAGGGGTTTAAAGAGTACACAATAGTTAGAACGTGTGTTAAATTTCTTATTATAAAACTGGATTTTTGAATAATTAATTTTAAAGACCAAATTAATATAAGGAGTCGTAGACAATAACTTTGTGTACAGGAAACTTCAAAACCAAGATATTATTTTAGGCCCAAAAACACAATTGATAACATTATTAAATTGTCAGAAAATACATATTTTTTTCCCAAACAGCCAATATTTGTTTAATATTTTAAATATAGTAAAATGTTTACCTCAAAAACAGATTGACATATACTAAGTTTTTTTAATACGCAGAATCAGTATTTCGCATAATTTGGCATCAAAAGAGGATAGTGGGTGCTATACTTCACCAACTAATTTTATGTTTTCCTACAGGAAAGCTTTTGCTGAATTGCAGATTTAAACGTTATCATCCATATATACTTACTACCTGGTCCGATCCGGCATTGCACGGATAGACAAATCAAAGTTAAATGTATATTAACAAAACATATATTGTATCAATAAATTTATTGCACTATGTATTTCTTATGTAGATTTTTAGTAACTCTGACCCCCCTAAAATATCGTATTTTTTAAACCCTTTCTTAAGGAGAACCTATGGCCCTAGAGGAAGCTAAATACAAAATGCCATTCCAATCCGTTCGGTGTTTTTTTTAGTAACTTTGACTCCCCTCCAAATCCCCTCTAAAATTTCGAATTTTTTAAAACCCTTCCTTATTAGCACCTACGGCCCTAGAGGAAACTACATACCAAATTTAATTACACTCCGTTTGGTGGTTTTGGAGAAATCGGGATTTAGTAACTTTGACCCCCAAACTGCCCATAAGATTTCGAATTTTTAAAAAACCCTCTCTCATCATCACCTACGGCCCTAGAGGAAGCTACGTACCAAATGTCATTCCAATCCGTTCATTAGTTTTAGAGAAATCGGGATTTAGTAACTTTGATTTCCCAACGCCCTCTAAAATTTATAATTTTTTTAAACCCTTTCTTAGCGAGCGCCTATGGCCCTAGAGGAAGCTACATACCAAATTTCATTCCAATCTGTTCGGTAATTTTGGAGAAATCGTGATTTAGTAATGTTTACCCCCCAAACCCCCTAAAATTTCCAATTTTTTAAAACCCGTTTTTAGTGAACACTTATGGCCCTAGAGGAAGCGAAATACCAAATTTCATTATAATCCGTTCGGTAGTTTTGAATAAATCGTGATTTAATAACTTTGATCTCCCCAAAACCCCCCTAAAATATCGAATTTTTTCTAACCCTTTTTTAACAGCACCTACGGCCCTAGAGGAAGCTGCATACCAAATTTCGTTCCAATCCGTTCAGTGGTTTTGGAGAAAACGTGATTTAGTAACTTTGACCCCCAAACTGCCCATAAGATTTCGAATTTTTAAAAAACCCTCTCTCATCATCACCTACGGCTCTAGAGGAAGCTACGTACCAAATGTCATTCCAATCCGTTCATTAGTTTTAGAGAAATCGTGATTTAGTAACTTTGACCCTCACAAACTCCTTCTAAAATTTCTAATTTTTTGAAAACCTTTCTTAGTGAGCACCTTTGGCACTAGAGGAAGCTACATACCAAATTTCGTTCCAATCCGTTCAGTAGTTCTTGAGAAATCCTGATCAGTAAGTCAGTGGATTTGGCTTTTATATATATAGATGAAGTTTGTACACTTGTAAGAGAGAAATCCTTTATTACGCATGACATACGCTATAATTAATTCGCCCCCAATAAAAATAAGTTTGAAATATCTAAAAAAAAACTTGTTCGAAAGGAGTACTAAATGTGCTGGTGCGTTGATCTAGATATAAAAATAAAATTGAAGTGTATATCTGTGATTTCAGAATAAATTCTTTTTTCTAAGTTCATATGGTTATTCGCACGTTTCCAAAACCTAAACATCCATCTTTTAATTTGTTTTTTCTGTCTGTTTGCCATGCTAATCTGGAGAATGGCAGATCCAATTTTGACGAATCTTTTATTTGCATGTTGAGAACCTTTCAGAGACTACATTTTATACAGGAAACATTTAGGAGTATTATAACAATTTTATAAAATTTAAAAATGATGGACAAAATTAGGGTTTATATAAGATACGCACCTTATTGTGTTCCCGTCAACAGTTCAAAATTTTCTTCCACGACGACCGGTTTCGGAAGCTCTTAGTCTTCCATTGTCAAGTCAATTTAAAAATTAAAAATTAAAACAACAAACACCACACACAACATAAATCCAACAAAACATTAAACACTAATGTGTAAAAATTAGGGTTATTGAAGACGGACCTGACACTGGAAGAAACATTTTTCTGTGTAGCGTTTTTACAACATAAAGTAAATAAAAGTTCATCTGTCCAAATCAATCTTCATTTCCGTTAAACTTTTAGATTGTACAATAATTTATTTGCATAGGCTTCGCCATAAGCCGCTGTCGAGGTTGGTGAGCGAAGCGACCATGGGCGGAGCTAATACTCTATAATAATTCCCCCCCAAAATATCAGAACAATACACCCATTAAGTAAATTCAAAACTGTTGAAAAACAATTTTAATTGATGGGGAATTTTATTCAGGTGATGAGTTTATGAAGAGAGGCTAACACTCGTGTCTGCCATACATAAGTGTTGAGATGTGTTATTCTATTTAATTATTACAATTTATTACTACTCCTCTTGTATCATATTGTTGTTGTTGTATTTTAATATAGAAATGTGTTATTGTTGTTATATTTTTATATATAAAAGGCAAATACTACTCACTCACTCCATCACGAAATCTCAAAAACTACTTAACGGATTGGAACGAAATTTCGTATGTAGCTTTTTCTAGGGCCATAGGTGCTCTCTAAGAAAGGGTTTAAAAAATTAGAAATTTTAGGGGGTTTGTGAGTGTGAAAGTTATTAAAAATCCAAATAAAAATACATAGTATAATAGCCTATATTTATTGATATATATATATATATATTTTTTTTTTGTAATATACATTTAACTTTGATTTCTCTTTCGATCCATGCAAATCCGGATTTTGGCCTCTATCTATATATTTTGCTGCCCCGATCTATATATTTATCATCATATCTAATGAACGATTTGTCTAAATATGGTGAAATCGCAAACAATATACACAATTTATGAGATAAATATTCCAATTAAACAAAATATTGTACGGTTATAAGTCTTACGAATGTTTTTGAATGGTTTGAAATATGTATCAATTGGATTTTTTATTTTGTTGCCTTCAGACTGATCAAGATTTCTTAAAATGTACATATCCTTGAAACAAGGAACCTGGAACAGATAACTGTACCTTGCCCCTCCCTCACTTTCACTTTCCTACTCACCAACCACAAGGCACTGGTGCGTCAGTTGGGCTTATCATTTTGATGTTCTCATTCCTCTAAACCCTTCTATTTCTGATAATCTCGTTCGCTCTTATATTGCGGAGGATAATATTGGGGAAATTGGGCAACTTTCAGACAATGATCTCCAAAACTCTCAGTCTCCGTCGACAGAACCGTGTTTGTCATCTGATACTGTTGAGTCAGATCATTGTTCCATTGTTCAAACCACCCAGAAACGTGGGGAAAAACGGCGTAAACGTTTTTCTAATACATGCTAAAGCACATAGGGAGTCTGTCAAAAGATACAATAAAAAAATCCGAACTTGCATCGTGAGGCTTCCAAAAAGTACTGCCAAAATTTCCTCAGGTCAAAATGGCTGCGTTCAAAAAATACAGTTCTAAAAGACGTCAGCATGGTGCTTCCATGGTCTGAAAAATCAATGTCAGGGTTTCACTACAACTGCAACACCGATTATCACACAGACAAAACCGTTTAACTAGGTCCTATGACGACATGTAAATGGTGTACAGCTATGAAGTGGTATAAATGACATGGTTTAGAACGTACGATTCATATCCTTATGACTCACAAAATTACCATCATTTGTCGCGTTTATTTCACCAAAATAATTACTCAATAGCGAAGCCTTGCCGGGTCAGCTAATATTTTTATTAATGTCAAATGTTATTGATGTGTCTATGAAATGTTATATTGCATAAATTACCGAATTAAATTAAATTGAATTAAACTTAAATGTTGCTTGAATATTATAGCATAGTACCAGGAGACCGAGCTAAAGCTTGATTATAAGCAGGGCTTAGTTTGCTCACGTCAATAACTATTATTGCAAATTTCCGTGAACATCGTTTAG
>JAGFPH010003025.1:67689-85542 GCA_018207615.1 Philaenus spumarius
GTAACTAACGAAAGGTGGACTTTTGATGAAAAACAGATCGAAATTGTAAATAGTTCTGGATATTTAGGACTTGACTTAACACCGAATTTGTCTTACGAGAACCATCATAAGTCTAAACAGTAAGTTATGCAGGTCAAGTTTGGGGTTTAGGTGATACAATAGTGTTGAAAAAGTATTTGGTTTTTCTATAAAACCATTGTTAGGTTTACCTTTAAATACACCAAATTATGTCATTTATCTGGAAACGTGACAAGATAAACTATATTTGTATACATTGAAAATACATTTCAAATATGTGTTTGAAGTGTTAGCTATGCCGGAAGACAGGTTGCCAAAAATGTTATCCAATAAAATAGTGAACTCTAATATGTCATAGATTAGAGAATGGAAACTTTTAGGGTATAAGTACGAAGTGGAGATAGACAAGAATTTAGAAATATTGGATAAAAATAACTCTAATTTAAAAAATAGTAAATTAAAATATTTATTGAATAAAATCAGTTTGGAACAGAGAGAACAGAGTCTACTAGTAAAAATCTTTGTTATTATTAATAATGTAATTTTTGTACTGATTTTTGTTAAAACTTATGTTTATGTTTGTATTGATGATTTTTGATTCTCTAAGTTAGAGTAAGTTTATACTTCTGTTTCTATTAAATGATAGTTGTTGCCATGCTAGAGTATATGTTATGAAACGTTCTTGTAAGTTTGAAGAAGTGTAAATAAAGCATATAATTACTATTACCTTGTTCAGAAACGATTTTTTACTATGAAATTATTAAAACATTAAAACCGTGATAAATTTTACTTCTTTTAGCTTGTTAGTCACTTATATTTTTTTAATCTTTGCATGAAACTCTATATTTTTAACGGTAAAGTTGTAGTACAATAAAACATCTTTAACATGAGACTTTGTAAGTCTGGATCTGTGCACTTTAGCCTGAGAAAAATTGAAAGCAGCACTGAAAATGTTATAATGTTTACTTGCTTTAAAAGTTAAAGCTTTGAAATCGTGTAAAATTACAGTTAAAGGCATGCAGGTCAGCCATGCACAAGGCGGGCCCTGTCGGAAATATTGATTTTACAGAATAACTGTTTAAACAATTTGGATCGATTTATTGAAAAATGCACATTCATGAATTGTTAAGACCGATTAACATTTTTCTGACGATTTCTGATAGTAGAGATCATGGCTTCAAAACGTATATTTCAGATTTCCGTAAACATTCTGAGAAGTTGGTTAAAATTGGTCTCGAGCATGATCATGAACGCAATGTTTCACGGTCCCACAACAATAAACCATTGTTTCTGAAAGTCGTATTTTCATACTACTCCTCAATTCAATAGGTGTGCAGTTAAAATATTTTGCATACAAAAATCTCTATTGACTTGTGTATGTGTAATCGTGGTTATTTTTATATCTCAAATTTTATAATGTTGTGCCATATGATACGAATTTCGGTCTTGTAAAATGTGTACTAAAAAAAGTAAATGTGTGCCGTCGTGGGACCCCCGTCAGGAACGAAGTTCATTTCGCCTTTTCTTCAATTCTCTTACCAGCCTTTACCAGCAATATAAACACATAATTATAATCTTTCAATTATTGTCTTTTATTATTAGTTTGTTTTTCATACACGTATTTACTGTTTCCATACGTTTAATGTTATTATAAGAAAGGTGTAGAATTAATTAATTATATAACATCAAAGCTAAGATTGTAATCACAGTTAAATGTCCATTCATTGTAAATACATTAAATAAACATATTATGTTGCTACATCAGTCTAGGCCTAACCTAAAATTATTGTGCCTATGTTTAATTTATTTTGCCTGCCTTATTGATTTATTATGACAATAATTTTATGTTAGGCCGAGACGTTTCTAAAATTATTGTATGAAGAAACTAAAAATATGAAACTCTGTTTTTTTTACTTTGCATTATTTACATTGATAAAGTTATAGAAAAAAATACACAAATTACAGAGAGGAAGAGAGAGAGAAAGAGAACGTCGCATAGAGGGGACTTAACGCTTTTTCACCAAGTCACGAACATTTATAAATATCTATAGTCAAAATATCCATATTAAATTACATTAGGATTTTAAGAAAAGGCGTGATGAACTTCGTTCCTGATGGGGATCCCAAGACTGTTCACTATTTTTTAAAATTATGTTTTAAAAGACATGGATTAATAAAACTATGCCAGTCTTTCAAAATACTATAATTAGAAACATTTTACATAATGACCTTAGATATCGATAAAAGCGTCTTCTTAAATAATATTAATTATTTACAAGCTCTAAAATTTTCAAGTAATTCCAAAGACACTCTACCCGGTTTAATTTATGCATGGAACTTAAGAGCTGCGAGATGAATAAATAAATAGGTCTACGCGTGTACAAGTTGGACATTCTCGAGACAGTTTTAAAGCCTGAATTTACTGAGTTAACTCTTTCTTGAATTAAAATTACAAAAGCTAATCTTTGTAAAAACATTTATGAAATACTGAATTTAATATTTTTTCCGTTTTTTGCATAAATAGAGCCGCACGTGGATGTAATTAAAAACACAGTTTAAGAAACAAAACAACCGCCGTACATTAAAATGTGTTCAGAAATGTTTCGACTTTTACTAAATCCCTTCGGAAGAACCCCTTGTATAACAATATTTCAAATAAATCAGGCATTAAAATTTCAATAAGTGTATTAAATCTTTTAAAGATTTCTGTTACAATCAAAATGGTGGCTGCATTTAAAACCAAACGATTCAATGTGTGGCTGTGTACACATTTTCCGACAATTTCCTTAGGAAAGATGAGCGAGCTATTGGAAGATGACCGACCTTATAGCTCCCTTGGTTTTCCAAAATCGATCAAAACGTAAAATACCATAAAAGTACCCGGTTCAAAGCCATGTGGTGGATTTTACCGCGGGGTTGGCGTTCGATTCACGCAATGCTTTTTGTGTTGAAGATACTCCAACTATCCGGAATGGCGTGCGAAGCACGTAATGCATTGTGTGTTAAAAATACTCCCAATATGCGGAATGACGTGCGAAGCACTCAATGCATTGTGTATTGAAGATACTCCCAATATGCGGAATGGCGTCGTCAGCTGTTCAGCTGCGTGGTCGAATTATTTGCAGCTTGCAGTCATCAATGAGTTCCCTTGATGCTACTACTACTCTTTCCAGTGCATGTCCATGGCGGAGGGTTAGGTTGTTTTATAAGGTAGTTTTTAATATTTACTTGCGTACAGCATTACCGCTCTGGAAAGAGAGTTCTGAGTACATGTATTTAATCCTTACCTATAAAAAGATTATAATAGTATATTTCATTACTAGTACCGAAAGTGGCACTTTCCGGTGCGCGCCCAAGTTTCACGTACGAGGCGAAGCCGAGTACGGGAATAATTGGAGCAAGTGCCGGAAAATCACTTTTGGTACAAGTTATGAACGGTACTTTTCATCACGACGCAAAAATACACACAATGCTGAAGAAGAAACCTCAGTAAAATGCAAACTATTATATTTCTCAATTAACATTTTTTTATAATAACAAATTTACTATAATAAGCCTACATAACAACGTAACAATTAGAAGTTCAAGGTTATGTTTATTGTGCAGTTGGTATTGTTGGTGAGAGCAAGGGAAAACAAATTTAGAGCAAGGGAAAATCAGCTGATCGTTTTTCCCTTGCTCTAAATTAGAGCTTGGGAAACGATCGTTTTCGTTGCTACCAGCTGACATCGAAAGTAGCTACTTTCGGTACGGAGTGATGAAAAAAGATTACCTTAACTCTTATTGAGCAGATATAGAAGGAAAATGACAGATATGTTATTAGAACTGTTCTCTAAAAGAACAGATTAGTCTGTGGAACTGTTATGTTTCCGTATCACAGTGCCATATCACCGAGTTTTTGACCTATTACTTATTCACTAGAACGCCGGGATGCTGTCTAACGATTCAGTTGCATGATAATGAAAGACGCTTTGACGTATCACAATGCTTAAATTATTTGCTTCTGCGTCAAGACACTAATTCAAACATTCGGCTCTTAATAGTCTTCTAAGTTTATGCAATTCTATTTCAACACGTTCAGGGGAAAGGGAATCATTTATTATTTTACATGAAGAGATGGACATTTAAACTCAATTAAACCATTTTAATTATAATAATTATCTTCTTTTGATATTCTTGTAGCTTTTAATGAAGAACTTGTTTATCAAAGAGGAACTTGTGTATAATGTGACACAGTTGACCCTGCAAAGTTTAATAACGCTCAAGTTAGTTCTTTAATTAATTATAATGCAAACGAAATAATAGAGTCTAAGTTATTCACTTGAATAAAACTGGAACAATTTTGTCAATTAATTTTAATATTATTAACACAATGGCTATAATAATATTATTATAGAAATTCCGTAGGAATGATGAACTATTACAGTGATTCTTATGGTGAGACCTAAGGTCAGGAGTGGTCAATGAGCACAGATCATTGTCCCCATAAAGAGTTTTGAGTTGTCATTACAAATTGTGCTTATACAGCGTGGTCAGTACCAAGTGTTAAAAACTTCGGGAAATGGTTCTATGGGTCAAAATAAAGAGAACATCGAGAATAAAATTTTTTTTCGAAAAACCCTTCATTTTCCAAATATTCGCCATATTGTTTCTTTTACTAAATAATTTATATCTAGAGAACGGTTTGACCGATTGAGATCAAACTTGGCATGAAGACCTAACAATGATCTTAAGAAAAATAAGCGATTATATAAAACCATGCGTTTCAAAGTGGCGGCTGTTTGAATATTTCAAACCTAAATTACTCAAAAACCGTACATTTAAAAAAATGTCAAGATACCTTTTTTGTAGCCCTTTTGATTTCCTATCATATGGTGTAACTGTCAAGACAATCGGATGAAGGATAATCCGATTGTTTTTAACGTTACACCTTCCGATAGGGAATCGAAAAGGCCACAAAAAAGGTATCTTGACATTTTTTGACAACATGTACGGTTTTTGAGTAATTTGGGTTTGACATTTTCAAACAGCCGCCATTTTAAAGCGCATGATTGGCTACAATCGTTTATTTTTCCTAATATATACCAATATTAGGTTAAACTTCATGCCAAGTTTGAACTCAATCGGTCAAGCCGTTCTCTGGATATTAATTATTTAGTAAAAGAAACAAAATGGCGGATATTTGGAAAATGAAGCGTTTTTCGGACAAATATTATTCTTGATTCTCTCTTTATTTTGACCCATTGACCCATTTCCCGAAGTTTTTAACACTTGTGTATATACGTACATAATATAATATATAAATTGGGGTGTGTGTGTTTTGCAGTCTAACGACCGCATTTTTCGTCCGATTTTCACAAAACGATTTAAACCAAATTGGTTTTCTGATTCGCTCAGCCACCGTATGCAACATTTATGTAAGATTTTTCCTACACAAATTTAACTGTTTCGGGTTTTAGCTAAACAATAAATATTGAGATTAGATTATTCTGCACATTTTGTTTTTTACTCAATCTTATAGCCCGGTGATTGCTCCAAAATCTATCAAAACGTAAATTACCGAAAAGTACTTTGTTCAAATACACGTGGAGGCGGCTGCCGATCCGAGTTCACTGCTAGTGGAGCGAAGCTGTCCTTAATCCGAGGCCGAAGGTCGTTATGCGCAGTCCCCTCTACCACTGCCTCTCTTGCTGTCGGTCGCAAATTTACGCGTTTCGAGCTATGTTCGGAAGCATGTTTACTATCTCCACCCTATAACTAGTATATGGGGAAAATATTGTTTTCGTACAACTTTTCGAATTTGAATTTTTAGTGGAATTATCTGTGTTGGTGCTCCCTGAACCCAAAAATATTTTTAGTGGAATTATTTGTTTTGGTGCTCCATGAACCCAAAAAAGTGTTTTTTTGGTGATGTCTGTCCGTGTGTCTGTAAGGATGTGTACAGAGCTGGAGACCAACCAATGGTCCGATTTTGATGAAATTTGGAATGTAGGTGTAGTTCTGGAATATCTACAGGAATTTTTTTATTTTTTCAAATTTTTGATTTTTAAGGGGTTTTACCCCCAAAAATGGCAAAAAAACTAGAAAAATCAAAATTTCTCAAAAAACTGCTCTAACGATTTTGATAAAATTTGGTTTATTTGGAGCCCTTAATGTACCCTACCATATGCAATAAACCGCATCTTTCTAAACTTTCTCGTTTAAGTAATAATAACAGATTTTTGGGGGATTTTGGCCAAAAACTGGGTTGTTTTTCAAAATTATTCAAAATCTTTTTTCGTGCATCTATACAGGCCTAATTGACATGTTTGGTGCAAATTTGTTCGAAATCGATCGAATAGTTTAAATAATAATAATAATATAATATAATATGGATGTGTGTTACATGCATCTAATATTTTCCATGGTAACATTTTCCTACTTTTGCAATTCTAAATAACCACCTCCAATGCTACTCTTGGGAAGGTATAAAGTTTCAACTGCGAGAAAGTATGTGGCAGTTATCTGGTACCGTTTATTATCATATTTATCAACCTTATTAAAAAATCTGAGATATGCGAATTGTAAATTTTAACGTCTACTTTCAGTATCCGTTCAGTAAATTTAAATCGGGCAACGCAGGTTAATAGGGCGCATTATTAAAGATTTAGACCTAATTTGTTTATACTGTAATTGTGGAAAAACTATTAATGCTACAATTCTAATCTTCCATGGCTTTTAATTGCACATAATAAGCAAACATGTTCCGAAAGATCTGCCATTAATATTTTAAATTAACAAAGATTTGAATTTTTTGAAAAATGTTAATTTTGTTGCGTTTTTCCAAGTTTCTCGGTGAAAAATTGTCCGATTGTAGTATGTAAAAAAGTAATTGTAGGGTTTTTAATTCTCTACAAATGTTCTGTTGTAGGTAACGTGATCTATCCATAACTTTTTATGATATCAACGAAAAACGAAAAAGTCCTATTTTATTGTTATTTTTATTTATAAAAAATGCCCAAAAGCCCTTTGCCTGATAGTTTTTGTATTTTACATACCTATGTGCTACCCTTAAAGTCACTGTGGATGTCGCTTGCTGTTAAATTTAATACAAAAATTAACCTTTTTTTTTGTTCTATTGACTTTGTTCTATGTGTCTTAGGCCTGGAAAGCGAGTTTGTCCGCACGGGGGGAACGGGGGGGGGGGGGGGGGGGGGGGGGGGGGGGCTGAAGGCTGATGTGCAAAACAATTCTACTCTTATATTTTGTGTACGTAGGCAGCTAATCAGCGCCTTCGTAAGTAGACCAATTTCCCAAATAGTTAGTTGAACCCCCCAAACATTCTCAAATCTGGAAATTTGTTCAACTTAAGTCAACGGTCCACCTGAGTGATACAATTATGTTTCCCTTTTAAGGCATTCTAATTTAATACTAGAACCATTGCAAAGTGTATTTATTTAACAATTTTAATACTGAACATTTTTAATTCAATACCCATTAAAATTGGCTTACCAACTAACTGTCTCTGATACTGTGTTCCCATTACAATTCCTTATTACTATTCATTTTGTAATTTCTTGTGAAATATTTGTATATTCAAACGATATCTACCTTAGAGATGGATACATTTACCTTACATAAATTACAAACATGTTATTCTCACTTCACGGTAAGTGATCTTCTAAAATACACAAACTGTACCGTGCAAAGATGTTTTGTTAATACATTTCCAAGTTGTGCAGCGCTCCTTTAGTTTGTATTCTGAACTTCAATTTATAAAGTTTTAACAAGCGAAGGTAGGAAAGGCAAGCGCTTTGAGTAAATTCACATTATCTCGTTGTACAATCCAATTTCTGTAACAAGAATATTACTTTAATAAGAAGTGTCTGATCTTGTTACTTTAGTAAGAACATTTCTAATTTAAAGTTGTAGATTACGTTGTAATTTCAGAGAGATACTTTTAATTAACTAACTTTTGTTGATTGTAAAGAGAATTATTAGTTAAATATAAAGAGTCAGTATTGATGTAATAAATGAGAACGTACAATTTTGAAGACGGCTTTTTAAACACACTATGCTTTTAACACACTTATAACAACTGCCCATATAAATTCAATAAACGGTTAAAGGAACTGGCACATATACTTTTGTCACAAACATATAAAATTAATAAACAGATTCACTGTGACTTCTTAACTTTTTGAAGTAGGAGAGGAGAGTAACTAATAAATATTATTATTATTAGATAGACAGAATTTGATCGATTTCGAACAAATTTGCACCAAACATGTCAAGTAGGCCTGTATACATGCATGAAAAATTATTTTGAAGATTTTTGAAAAACAATTCCTTTTTTGGCCAAAAACACCCAAGAGTCAGTTATTGTTATTAGCTAAACGAGAATTTTTAGAAAGATGCTGTTTTTTGCAAATGGTAGGATACAATATAAGGGCTATACGAGGGCTATACAATATAATATAAGGGCTCGTAAATAAACAAAATTTTATCAAAATCGTTAGAACCGTCTTTTTTATAAACAAAATAACAGATTTTTTGGGGTTTTTTAGGCCAAAAATGGGATTGTTTTTCAAAACCTTTTTTCGTGCATCTGTATAGGAATAATTGACATATTTGGTGCAAAAATGTTCGAAATCGATCGAATAGTTTTCTCTCTAGCTTTGTATACATACATATAGACAGACATACAGACATACATTTTGTAAAAAACACTTTTTGGACCTCAACACGAATATTTCCAAAAAACTCAATATAGATTTTTTCGAGATTACTATACTTTCGATGTACTATAGTATAGTAAGAAAGTAAAATTAAGAAACTCAATTTGAAATCCACGTGTGGAAACCAGATACAATCTCTGTCTTTCTTTAAGAAATTCAATTTCTAAAAGTTACTTTCCTTTCTAAGCCTCGGGTGGTCTGTAATCAGCTATAAATTGTTTTACGCTAACAAAAGATATTAAGGAAAAAATGCTACTTGAGGTTTATTTTTTCGGTTTACAAATAACAATTTAAAGTTCTCATGTTGTAAACACGATCAAGCCAGTATGGCTTAATGAAAAACAGTTGTAGTAGCAGGATTGTTTTGATAATATGATTTTAATACTATTTGTTGGTGGTAGGGTGGTTGGTGAACACAGCTTCGGCTCAAGGTCGTATTCCACTGCGCACATGTTTATAGGTTCCCGTTTTGAAAATTTATCTGTAGACATCAATTTTTCTATTTTTACTTTCTCACTATACTATAGTGTAGAGAATGTATAGAGAAAGTATAGTGATCGCAAAAAAAGCGATGTTGAGATTTTTGTGGAAATATCCGTTTTGGAACCCCCTGAGTCGAAAAAAGTGGGTTTTACAAAATGTCTGTAGGTCTGTATGTCTGTATGTATGAATGTATGTCTGTATACAAAGCTAGAGCGAAAACTATTCGATCGATTTCAAAGAAATTTGCACCATACATGTCAAGTAGGTCTGTCTGTATAGATACTCTAAAAATGGTTTTGAAAAACAACCCCCTTTTTGGCAAAAAAAAAACACCAAAAAACCAGTTATTAATTTTTTATAAAAAAACGGCTCTAACGATTTTGATAAAATTTGGCTTATTTGTAGCCCTTATGTACCCTACTATGTGCAAAAAACCGCATCTTTCTAAAAATTTTCGTTTAGGTAATAATAATAATAATAACTGATTTTTGGTCAAAAAGGGGGTTGTTTTTTTAAAATTTTCAAAACCTTTTTTCGTGCATTTATACAGGCATAATTGACATGTTTGGTGCAAATTTGCTCGAAATCTATCGAATAGTTTAAATAATAATAATATAATATGGATGTGTGTTACATGCATCTAATATTTTCCATGGTAACATTTTCATACTTTTGCAAATTCTAAATAACCACTTCCTATGCTACTCTTGGGAAAGTATAGTTTCAACTGGGAGAAAGTATGTGGCAGTTATCTGGTACTGTTTATTAATTAATAGAGGAGGTAAGTTTAAAAAAATAGCATCCTGTAGTCTTAATTTTATTGAAGTCCTAGAGTTTTACATATTTTGAATTACAAACAAATAATTGCGACAGTTACACTACAGTTAAATATTTTAAAAATAAACTCCACTATGACGTCAGCATTGTTGTATTCAAATCCAGAAACATGTTTGTCTCTATTCTTACACGCCCTGAGGGAGAACGCGACGTGTTTTGTTGACAAAACGGATGTTTTAAATTCACAAGGCTTCGAAATACAATGGAATTGTTGGGATTAATTCGTTGAGCGTGCTTTATAATTTAATATAAATATACCCAGTCACTCGTGGCAGTTGAAAGACTATTAGATTTTTTGCGAATTTTGATAGGAAAGATGATTGTAGTGTTAGTAATGGTGAGAGATAAGGTTGGTGTGGTCAATGAGCACCAATCATGGTTCCCAGAACATGTTTTTGGGTGTCATTGAAAATGTATATACCAGGTGTCTTAAAAGTCCCACCCTCCTCGTTTAACTTTTGTGTTTGTTCAAACAAACAAATATCCTTTAGGGAACGATACTAACTTAGCCCAAAGTATCTTTTGAAGCAGTCGGAAATTTTGAGTGTCCCCTAAAATAGGGGATTTTGGCAGAAAATCAAAATTTTTAAATGGGAAGTATGGTCATAAGATACCTCATTTTAAAGGTATATTTAAGACTAGAATAAGGACATGAAGAAAAGAAAATCGGATCACCCAAAACAAAATGGCGGACCTAAACGTGTTGAAATAAATAGACATAAAGTTGCCAATATCTCGAAAAGGAACAGTTTTTAGAAAAAATTGCAAGAGACAAAAAATGTTTATTTCAATGTGCTTGACCTAAAATATTGCTTCCAAATCGATTTCGTAAATATTAAGTCGACTAATACATCTTAGAAAATTTAATAATAATAATATTAAATAATAATAATAATAATAATAAATAAAAATGTACGAAATCGATTTGATAGCAATTTCTTAGGTCAAGCACTTTGAAATACAAATTTTTTGTCTCTTGAATTTGTTTCTAAAAACTCTTCCTTTTCGATATATTAGCAACTTTATGTCGATTTATGTCAACACGTTTAGAGCCGCCATTTTGTTTTGTGTGGTGCGATTTTTACTCTCTTTATGTAATTTTTCTAGTCTTAAATGTACCTTTAAAATGAGGTATCACATGACCATACTTCCCATTTAAAAATTTTTAGTTGCCCCCAAAATGCCCCATTTTTAGGGGATACACAAAATTTCCGATTGCTTCAAAAGATACTTTGAGCTAAGTTAGTATCGTTCCCCAAAGGATATTTGTCTGTTTTAACAAACACAAAGTTAAAGGGGGAGGGTGGGACTTTTAAGACACCTGGTATGTATTCTTCGTCTAACGGCCGCATTTTTCGGTCGATTTCATCTAAATTTAGAAAAAACGTTGGTTGTATAAGTCGCTCAGACGAGTTCGTTAGAGTAGAAACTCCAGCAACAGGAACAATAGAGGAAGAACGTTTTTTGACAGGATTTATACATTTAAAAAATGTTCGTTGTAGGATGAAACCAATTTGTTTTATCTACGGACATTATTATATTGGAGTTTATTCTGCACATTTTGTTTTTCACACGACCGTACACGTCAGGTTCTTTCAAATTCGTTCAAAACGTAATCGACCATAAAGGTACCCCGTTTAAAATCCCCCGGATTTTACCGTATGGTAGCTTCTGATTAGATGCTGACGGCGAGCGACCTTTCTGTTGCGAGCGAAGCGAAGCAGTCTGTAATCCGAGACCACATGTTCGACGCGAGCCGGGGCTAGAGGCTGAGCCCCACAATCATAACTAATATATTTCTTACACATTTCGTGAGTAGGCTTATGTCGAAAATATTTGGTTGCAACAATAAAACATAATAAACTTATTTTGGAAATACGTTCGGCTTTCGGCTGCGTGATCTAATTATTTCTTATTTACATAGTTTAAAGTGTTTCTGTTTAAAAAAAACGAGTTGTGTTATAATTTTAATTAGTTCCTGTAATTGAGACATGTTAATTTCTGTCTGCGACAGTCTGTAACCTTTTCGCGTCTAAATGTTTTAGAAGTTTCATACCTAGTTGTAATAATTAAAACATTTACAAATACTGATGAAGAACTTGGTTTAATTGAAAAACATTTACAGGAATATTTGAAAATCTTCGAACACAAATACATTATTCAATCACATTGCATTTGAAAATAATTCGACCATGCAGCTGAACCACTGACGTGAGTTGATCGAATTTCCAAAAGTTGTGCTTATATGATTATGAGTTTCAACCAACTGTTTGGGAAATAATTGTTGGTTATATTGTACGAAGGCGCTGTATACGAAATAGATTTGTAGAATTTTTCATTCGTTCCGCTCGCAGCGGAAAAACTCGTTTCATCTCGGCCTTGTGTCTCCACGTGGATTTGAACCGGGTATTTTTATGGTATTTTACGTTTTGATTGATGTTAATGGAACCTGACGGGCTATAACGTACCGTAAGAAAAACATGCATAATAATCTCCTATATTGTTTTAGATAAACCCCAGAAATGTTTAATTCTAGTACGAATAATCTAAAAAACTAAATTCTTTTGGTTGACATACGTGCTTCCAGTTGTTTGCTTTTTGGTTAAAAAAAAAAAACATTCTAGCACTTAGTAAACCAACCAGTACATTTGGAACAAGTCGGAAGTAAAATACATCTCTTATAGTGTAAATACATAAATATGTACATATACAATTTTTAATGGCACACCGAAATAGTGTGTGGCACAGTGAGTGAGTGGTATTTCGCTTTTATGTATATAGATATCATTAAATTAAAAACTCACGTCGGATACAATTATAGCTGAATGCCATCAAACTTATAAACTACTCCCTTCTACCTTGAAGTTATTTTAAATGCAATTTATTCCCACTCAATCTAGTTATATCTTTTATTGTGCAAGATATAATTTCATTCGTTGTAAGAGTATAACATTACTAGAATAGTAACCGTCCTTATTTTATAGTTTTATTACTTCAATCATTTCATTTCCTTGTCGTACTGTCTCCATATCACCAGAGGGAATTTGATTTCAAATTCTAGAAAAGATTACTTTAATTCCGTTCATTCTAATCTCAGTTCAGTCTGATAGCTTAAACAACGTGTTATAAGTACGTAATAAAAATACTAGAAAGTTGTTAAGAGGTTATATTTAAAAGCAGATACCTTTTTATAATCTATTAAAAAAAACTAAAATATTTGCTATGATAGTTTTTTTTTCTTTACGTTGTTTCAAAATGAAATTATGGGTTTTGAAGGATGTGCAGTACTTATTACATTTAAATTACAATTATAAATAATTCGACCACAAAGCTGAACCGCTGACGTGAGTTGAGCAAATTTCCAAAATTAAGTTTATAGGCCTATGTTTTAGGGTTTCAACCAAGAGTTTGGGAAATAGGTCTATTCACGACGGCGCTGAATAGCTGCAAAATGCTTAACACGCCATTACGCATATTGGGAGTATCTTCATCACGCAAAGCGTTGCGTGCTTCGCACGCCAACCCCACGGTAGAAACCACCACGTGCCTTTGAACCGGGTACTTCTATGGTATTTTACGTTTTGATCGATTTTGGGGGAACCAAGCGAGCTATAAGGTCGCGTAAAAAACCAAAATGTGCAGAATAACATCCTTAATCTATATTTGTAGACAATGCTCAGTACAAAATTCATTCTCGTAGGAAAAATCAAAAAAAATGTTTACTTTCTGTCAAAAAACGTGCTTCCGATTGTTGGATTTTTTTGGATAACCAACTCTTATGAGCGACGTAGACAACAAACGTGTGTACCAAATTTGAACCAAATCGGACTTAAAATACGGTCACTAGATTGCGAACACATATATGCATACATATATATATGTGATATTTAATGACACCTCAAAACGTTTTCTGGGGACTTTGATCGATGCTCATTTGCTATATCTGACCTAGGAAGAGCCACTGCAATAGCTCATTTTTCCTATGGAAATTTGCTAATAATAATAATAATAATAATAATAATAATAATAACAATGCTATATTTATCTCCCAAAGTATACAAACAATTACACAAGCATTGAATGGCACTGGTCACTTTGACCGTCGGCCAGGTAGGTAGCATCCAAAATTACAGTAATCTATAATAATTTCACATAGTAATTAAATCTACGAACTATACATGCCAACACACACACACATACACACTGTCACAGACACACATATAAATTACAGAGAGCAGAAAATCTAACTTACATCAATTTACCTTTATCTTAATTCTTAACTTTTGACTAGGTTTATTTTTTGCAATAATTTATAATAATTTTACATAGTAATTAAATCTACGAACTATACATGCCAACACACACCCACATACACACTGTCACAGACACTCATATAAATTACAGAGAGCAGAAAATCTAACATACATCAATTTACATTTAGCTCAATTCTTAACTTTTGACTAGGTTTATTTTTTTTCAATAATTTATAATAATTTTACATAGTAATTAAATCTACGAACTATGCATGCCAACCCACACACACTGCCACAAACACACATATAAATTACAGATAGCAGAAAATCTAACATACATCAATTTACATTTAGCTCAATTCTTAACTTTTGGCCAAGTTTTATTTTTTACATTAATTTATAATAATTTTATACAGTAATTAATTCTAGAGACCATACATACCAATACACACGCACACACAAAAAACGGAAAGGGCTGATATGGAAACCTAACATACCACAAATAAAACATTAATCAACAATCGTTTCCATTGTCCTACCTGAATATTTTCCAAATGAACTAACTCAATAGTTGAACTCTTGTATTAACTCCCACCTGTACTTCCAGGCTGCCCGACAATACTTCGCCAATCGGTCCCAATCCCGACCATTTAAGTAATCGTAAAATTCTTCTCGCGACAACTCAAGTTTATTGAAAAAACCCTGCCGAACACCTTTCAAAATTGGGCACTTTGCTACAAAATGGAATACGTCTTCTACTTCCGTTAAGTTACACAAAGAACATTTATAATTTATCCCCTCTACCCAGGGTTTGTAATTTAGGTGTAATAATTCTCCTCTGCATTTTAAAATCCGCTTAACTGTAGTGGTACTATAATAATTTTGAAAATATGTCTTATCACCAAGTTCCAAATTTATATTTCTATAAATAGTATAATAACGACCAGCCTTAGCTGCAAACAGATTATTCTGATTGTTATGCCTACTCATCGCTTCGACTAAAGTAAATAACTGTCCCTTCCATTTATTTACGCCTGAAAGTCCAGTATCGAAACTAATCGCATGCTCGTTTGCTAACTGCAACCATTCTTTATACCAAAATACTTTATTTCTTATGACTTGTTTTGTTAAAAAGTTTGGAAGCCTCTCTTCCGACATATTTAAAGTTTTTAACACATAATTTACATGCACCCTAAAAGTAAATGCAAACAATTTATCTAAACCTAACTCTAAGTACAAAACATAATTTGGAGTGTTATCTGGCAGTTGCAACAGTCGTTTAACAAACACACGTAACAACTGCTCTACCAGTTTGTATTGTTTGTATCCCCACACTTGCGCTGTGTAACACATTAACGCCCTTTGTACCGCATTAAAGCATGCCCACTTTGATGATAACGGCACTTTTAAATTTGCTATTAAACTTTGCCACACACTGTTTATTGTGGCTTTAGCTGCTACAAGTTTTTGCTCGAAATGTTTTTCCCAAGATAAAGAAGGTGTCAATGTCACGCCTAAATACTTATACACATTTACACATTCTATCTCCTTCCTATTATACCACCACCGTTCATTGTGTGCTTGTCTACCTCCCTTTCTAAAGATCATAACTTTTGATTTGTTCAAGTTTACATTTAAATTCCACTTTCCACAATAACTCTCCAACTCATTAATCATTTCCTGTAGCCCACTTGGTGTAGATGACAATAAAACTATATCATCCGCGTATAGTAACATATTTATTTTACGATCGTCAATCCGGCAACCTCCCCCTACTGCTTCAGGTAAATCATTCACAAAAAGTGAGAAAAAGATCG
Organism: Philaenus spumarius; assembly: GCA_018207615.1. Classification (NCBI taxonomy): domain Eukaryota; kingdom Metazoa; phylum Arthropoda; class Insecta; order Hemiptera; family Aphrophoridae; genus Philaenus; species Philaenus spumarius. Next base: position 83,815 of record JAGFPH010003025.1, read on the forward strand.
GACTCAGAAGACAGCCTTGTCTCAAACCTATTGTGGTATCAAAATACTCTGACGTCCCACTCCTGCACCAGACACTTGCTTTCGCTCCAGTGTAAATGTCTCTAATAATCTTTAACAATTTATTCGAAATACCGATCGTTGCTAATTTATACAAAAGAGCCTCCCTTTCTACCGAATCAAACGCTGATGAAAAATCTACAAAAAAAGCATATAATTTTCCTTTCTTTTGTGCCAATTTTATTTGCACTATGCTTGTTAAGTTATAAATGTTATCTACTGTGGAATAACCTTTACGAAAACCTGCTTGAAATTCGTTTAATACTTTATACTGCTCTACCCATTGCGTAACACGATTTAATATAATTCCTGTAAATAATTTCGAGATCGCGTTCAAGAATGAAATACCCCTGTAGTTGTTTACATCGTTGATGTCACCTTTCTTATGTAACGGATAAATTATTGATTGTTTAAAGGACCCTGGAACTTTACCCTCTTCAAAGATTCTATTAAAAATCTTTATCAAACATTCGTGTAATTTTTGTGTACCATTCTTATAAAACTCAAATGGCACCCTATCTTGTCCCGGTGCTTTATTATTTTTGGCGTTTTTTATTACAAACCTAATCTCTGATAGATTCATATTCCTATCTAGTAGTTCATCAATTATTCTAGGTTCCGCCCACTTGATAGGGAGTGTTATCATCGCTGGATTCAATAGTTTCCTAAAATGGCTTACCCACTGATTGGTCTCTATTGAATTAGCTACAACATGTGTTCTTTGTTTGAAAAAGTTAATTGCCTCCCATAGCCCTTTAGAATCTGTTACTTGACTGAATTTTAAAGTCATACTATCATTAAATTCTTTACGCTTAAGTACACAAAGTGCTTTAAAGTCCCTATTTGCTTCCAAGTATAATTTCTTACAGTATACATTATTATTTTTTCGAAATAAATCTGCTAATAATACATCATATAAAAAAGCAACTCAAACAGTGCTTCCTACACAGTTCAATGTGAAACTAATGCATCACAAGGTGCGCATCGAGTAGGTAGCCAAGTTCGTCCCAAACCTTGTTCAGTCATTTACAGACCCTAGGTTTTCCCAATCGTTTGGACGATTTCATTAGCCAAAAGTTCAAAAACCGGAAGCACGTTTTTTGCCCCGAAGTATCATTGTTTTAAGATTTATCGCACTAGAATTAAACTTTTTAGAATGAAACTAAATATAGTATATTATTCAGCACATGACGTTTTTTCAACATTATCTTATTCCCCTTGTTTCATCCCAATTTGATCAAAACGCAAAATACAATTCAAAAACCCTTAACTACAAAGTGTAAGATTATTTTTTATGTAAGGTAATTTTAATTGTGTAATGTTTTCTCATTTTAAAGGTTATCTATATTTTATACTGAGATGTTACTTTACCTTTTCAATGGTTCTTTAACAGTCTGGGGCCGTCCACCAGATTCCCGTCAGGAGTTAAAATATCGCTGGGCTCTAGAGGTACTCCAAAGTATTAGGCTTTGATAATTACAGAGACGCTTAGTTCAAAAGTTAGGATCGAGATTTACCAGACTTCTAAAATCTCTCCATTTGCAGACTCTCAGTTTAATTCTAATTATACAATTATTATTCAACTTGATAAAAATATTCTTTAAACTCTCCTAATACACGACATAAATAGACAAATTCTACTCTCTCCTAATACATGAAATCAAATAGACA
>JAGFPH010003025.1:91310-102064 GCA_018207615.1 Philaenus spumarius
TATCGTTTGAAAGCTTATTTAATTCTAAATCCAAAAAGAATAGTAATTAGTATTAAAAAATATTTCACCCACTAAAAATCATCCAATCGTAAAATCACCGGCACCGTTGGAAATTAAATGAATTGAACTTAAATTTTTGCATTTACAAGTTTTTTCTTAAACGTATATTTACATACGTAATCATCGTTGCAGTTTTTTAGTTTTCTAAAAGCCAATGTCGCGCAAATTTTAATGCACCAAAACTACCTTTAATTCCAGTTACTATGTCTTTCAATACAGCCCGCCCGGTATTTTTCTGAGTTATATCTGTATACTGAAGGATTCATCACACTTTTACCTATCTGAAACTGCCATCCAATCTAAAACCGGACAAATAGTTCCAAAGATATGGAATTGTCTGTAAACCTTTGCAATTGAGCAGATTTCAATCAATAAAACTACACATTTTGCGTTCGAGATATCTTTTATAATTCGAACTATTTCAATAGAATTTTTAATATCTATTTATAGGCCAAAGTTCAATCTTTCATTTGGTGTAAAGCAAACTATATTTGACTTTTTAGATGTTATTCAAACAGCAGTTGAAAGTTCATATTTGCACAGAATTCATACTACCGCTTGAGTTTGCAAAACAAGGCTGTTTCCATTGTCTTCAACGGTCATATTTTGAATTTCCTTTGTCCGCACAAGACCTTTTGAGGTCCTTTTGAGGTTTCATTTGTTTCATCTTACTTTTGTAAATCAATTGATTCTAAGTAAAACACTTTTATGATGAGGTAATATACAAGTATACAGTGCAATTCTTTGATTTATTCTCTACACTTTGCTTGAATAATATTTCATTTTTGGGCAAAGCATATATTAGTAAATTACGTTTCAAATTAGGCGGTTTTGTTAGCAATCGTGTATTTGGAACACAAAAACTGGTGCTTTCAAAATAAGAAATTTGAAATCGATAAATGTTTTTATACAGTTCTATTTAGAACTAAATTACGAAACTTTTTTACATTTACGAAAAAACTACAAAAAATGTTTACGACTTGTTATGTAGGCCTAAAGTTGAACTTTTTCCTTTCGTTACTGAACATTTTTTGCTTCTTGAGCTAATAACTTTTACAATTTTACATCAATGAATTTTTTAATTACATATATGGATTTTTTGAAACTTTCTATACAAAAAAGGTGTAGAACACTTTTGGATTGGTATACAATTACTATATTTGGCGAATTTTTGAAAATATGCTTGCACACGCACCGAAATGACTTGGCGTTGCAAAACATTAACATGGACAGTTGTAGGGTTAATCTTTGGCTCGTTTGTACATAGGTTTGTAAAATTATGAAACCAGGTTTAAATATTTTAGCAATAATTACAAGATTAATTATAACCTCAAATTCATGCTTTAGAAACGAGAGAGGCTTTCATTACGATTTTAGTCCTAGTTCTACTATCTTCTGTCAACTAAAGTTTTGAAACCAGGCCTAAATATTGTAAACATTATTGCAGGATTAACATAACTTCAATACTATGTTTCAGAAATTAGCCTGGCCTATATTACAAAATTTACTATTGGAATTAATCCATCTTTGCCAAGTTTACATTTTTTTTGACAAAATAAATTGTTAAGTCATGCCCAATTTATTATAATTCCAACGTGCTAAAACAGTATAAATTAGCTTGTTTTTTTAACAGTAATTAAAAACTATCCAATGGATAGCTGATTTTGGTATAAATTGGCTTCTTTATAAACAGCTGTTTTGATCGCTTTATTTACTATTTCGTTGTTATTTTGTAACCCACATAACAACCCATAAGACCCTATGTTAAAATTTGTCAACTTTTAAATTAGATTTTCTAAAAAAATTGCGTTTTTACACGAAATACAACTATATGGGTGTACTTAAAAATCAAAACTACACCTAAGTAGACAATTTCTTTGAATTCGTGAGAGTCGTTTTCGGAGATCTGCGACAGATACAAAGATAGGTACAAGAATTGCTCATTTAAAGTAATAGGGTATAAAACTTTGTCGATTATTTAAATATTAATGGTGAAATTACAACTCATGCTCCAATTCGAATTATTGCAGTTGGTCGTGTCTATTTCGATATGTGTCTTACAATAGCCACGAACAGGTCACCGATCAATTGTAATTCTCGCGAAAATATCAAAGTAAAACTTGCAATAAACTGTTTGATTTTTCTTCGTTATGGGTTGCCGCCGGAGTTGGAGAGCGAAGTGAGCAGAGATGGAGCATTTAGTCTAGGTAAAGTGTTCATGAAGTCCATTTAACCCCCAATAATAATTTTTGTTACTGAAAATAAGTTAACAAAACTTTGTATATATCTTGTGTTGCATAACAGGACAAATATTATGGGGGCTTAGGAGTGCAAAGGGGTTTTAAAATTTCAAATATAAAAGTAGGTCATGTAATACACAATTGAAGCTTATTAAAAGAGAAACACAATGGTGCAAACTAGAGCTTGCTTCGTTTCAAAGTAATGGGCAATCAAAGTTCTGGAAAATAACGTACAACCTACTTATCTGTATATATAAAAGCGAAATACCACTCACTCACTCACTCACTCATCACAATTTCTCAAAAACTAAAGAACGGATTTAAATGAAATTTGGTATGTAGCTTCCTCTAGGGCCATTGGTGCTCACCAAGAAAGGGTATGAAAAAATTCGAAATTTTAGGGGGGGTTTGGGGGGGATCAAATTTATTAAATCACGATTTCTTCAAAACTACCGAAGGGATTGGAATGCAATTTGGTATTTCTCTTCCTCTAGGGCCATAAGTGTTCACTTAAAAAGGGTTTTAAAAAATTAGAAATTATAGGGGGGTTTGGGGGGTAAACATTACTAAATCACGATTTCTCCAAAATTACCGAACAGATTGGAATGAAATTTGGTATGTAGCTTCCTCTAGGGCCAAAGGCGCTCGCTAAGAAAGGGTTTAAAAAAAATTGAAATTTTAGTGGGGGTTTGGGGAAATCAACGTTATTAAATCACGATTTCTTCAAAACTACCAAACGGATTGGAATGAAATTTGGTATGTAGCTTCCTCTAGGGCCATACGTGTTCACTAAAAAAGGTTTTAAAAATTGGAAATTTTTGGGGGGTTTGGTTGGTAAAAATTATTAAATCACGATTTCTCCAAAATTACTGAACGGATTAGAACTAAATTTGGTATGTAGCTTCCTCTAGGGTCATAGGTGCTCATTAAGAAAGGGTTTAAAAAAAATTCGAAATCTTATGGAGGGGGGGGGTCAAAGTTACTAAATCACGATAATTTGTCGAATTTATTTCACCAAAATAATTATGCAATAACGAAGCATTGCCGGGTCAGCTAGTTCCTAATATTAACAAATTAATAACCCGCTTTGATGCTGTGATAACATTATCATGTTCCAGAACTTTGATTGTCCATTACTTTGAAACGAAGCAAGGTACTAAGCTCTAGTTTGCTTCGTTCTGTTTTTCTTGTAATAAGCTAATGGTGTATCACATGACCTACCTTTATATTAGACATTTTAAACCCCCTCACCCCCTCTAGCCCCCAATATCATAACGGTCCGCATATGTCAAAAGTTTTGTCCTGTTATGACACAAGATAAAAACAAAGTTTTGTTAACTTATTTTCAATAACAAAAACAATAGAGGAGGTTAAAGGGACTTTATGAACACTCAGATAACCAAATTAGTCCCGTTGATATTACTGTATATTATCAGGTAATTCAACTAAACAATACGTTTGTCTTCCGGTGGATAAGTTATATCTTTACGAAAAATGTTTAATTTACCAGTTTTATTTGAAAAACCACTTTCCTTCAAAATCCTGTGAAGGTTGTTACGACTGCAGATAACAGTTTATTCCTGTTATTTCACAGCCTTAATTATTTTCGTCTTTGTCGAGTAAATTCTATTATATGAAATATTTGGGAAATTAGTGTTGTGATTTTACGAAGTTTTTATAAAGTCGCTTAAGGTTCTTACTATATATGTTCACAGTTCTATGATGAAAGGGGAGAGGAATAATGTTTGGAAACGTCTTACGTGAAGAGCTAGATACGAACTTAAACCTTCCATATTGAAAAGCCTGCTTAACTTTCACCGTGGAATGCTAATGGTTAAGGTAAGAGTTGCTAATTTCTATTAAACGAAACAACAGATTTGATCTAACATGTTGTATTTAATTTCGTTTTCTCCAACTTGCTTTAGAACTGCAATTCGTCACGACAGGTTCAAATGGCGAACGCTACACGCCATTTCGCCCTTCGTAAATTGTCTCCCACTTGTTTTCTAAGTCAAGTACAAGTAATATGTGCTCATTAATGCACTGCCATATTGAGAATATTTCACGGAATTTTGGTTTTTAACTATAATAGTAAAAAGCAAACTTACAAATAATAAATAATTTTAAACTATGAATTTATTCTGTCGTATATTACGCCCTAGAGCCTAAAAGGAATAACCGATTTTGACAAAATATGGTGTCGTTGAATTTCTACTTCGACCTGAGAGTGTAAAAATCGTTGAAATAATAACTTAGTGGTCACTAATAACATTTTTTCGAATTGCATATAGACGAGTGTTGAGTGCAATTTGATGAATTTGTTTTTAAATATACGTTGACACATTTTGTATTTTGCAAACAATTTTAATTTCAAACGATGTTTAAAAAGTATTAATTCGACCAAGCAGCTGAACCGCTGACGTGAGTTGAGCAAATTTCCAAAATTCAGTTTATAGGCCTACCCCACAGTCTTTTACGTTTTGATCGATTTTGGGGGAACCAAGCAAGTTATAAGGTCGCGCAACAAAAAACAAAATGTCAAAATAGCATCCTACAATTTAAACTTAAAAACAAATTCATTCTCGTAGAAAAAATCTTAAAAAATAGTTTATTCAGATCAAAAAACGTGCTTCCGATTGTTGGATTTTTTTAGCTAACGAACTCATCCGAGCAACGTAGACAACCAACATGTGGACCAAATCGGGCTTAAAATGCGGCCGCTAGAGTGGGAATACATGTATACATATATGATTTTTAATTACACCCCAAAACGTGTTCTGCGGACCATGATTGGTACTCATTTGCTACTCCTGACCTTGGGTCTTACCATAAGGGCTACTGCAATAGCTCATTTTATGTATTGAAATTCGCTAATAAAGAAATAATTTTAAAGAATACTAGCTGACCCGTGCGAAGCATTCGCATTCTAACTTACTTAAATCCCACTTAATTAAAGTATTCACCGTATATTTAGTATCGTATAGGGCGTATTTAGTGGGTCATGGGCAAAGATGAGGGTTGAAGAAAAGAATAGATGCGTTTAAATTGTATATTATTTATTTATTCTTTTTTTTTTCGTATAATTGTATTTTGTATATTTTTCCGGTGTAGCGGTTAAGGAAAGCTTTAAAATGATGCCTCATTCATGTAATTTGATAATGCATTAAGGAAGTTATGGCGTACCGACAAAAAAATGTCATTGAGAAATAATATATGCGATTTTATGAGAATATTGTGCTTTCTTTGGCATTAGACTAAGCTTGCTGTGGAAGTTAACTACCCGAAAATTATGATTTTATATTTAAACGAATACAGGTAAAGTAGAAACAGTTTTTGTATTACAAATAATAACTTTCTAGTTTCTTTACCACATCAACAGGTTTTGGGATATTAAAGTTAAATATAATAAAACGTAATCCATTATATAAATATAGGTGTCCAAAAAGTCTCCCCCCCCCTCTTAACTTTAGAACAAGTAAAAGTAAATAAATTTGCTTTGGGGTATCTATATGACACAGGGATTAGGTGTAACCGACCATTTCACCCCTTACTCCAAAATGGGGGGGGGGGGGGGTTATTCAAAAATCTTAAATGCAAACCATCATCAAGTGATAACACATTTTAAAGGGCTTGATAGATGAAGAAAATTAAGAAAAATTCTCGTTAAATACTATATTTTGAATTACCCTCTGATTTTATTAAATAACATGCAAAGAACCATTATTCCTTTCCATTGGGATTGACTGGCCGTCATTTTCGATAGGGTTAAGATAGAGACCTCTAATTAGTGCCATTCTTTTTCATTTATCAAGCCCTTTATAATGAGGTATCACTTGATGGGGGTTTGTATTTAAGATTTTTGAATTGCCCTCTCAACCTCCCATTATGGGGTAAGGGGTTTAATGGTCGGTTACAACAACATTCATCTCGCTTTGTCATATAATAATACCCCGAAGCTCATTTACTTCTACTTGTTCCAAAGTTAAGGGGTGGACGTTTTGGACACCAGTATAATACAATACATTTAGTTTTGTTTTTGGAACTCTTTTTGAACGTTACATGAAAAATACTTATTCGAAGTTTAACGTTTATTTATTAATTCATTTTAATGTTGTAGTGGATTATTTAGAAAAAAATGGCGGACTGTCAAACAACAACAACTGTCAAAAACAAATTTGGACCTATTTGAAATGTAAAAAAAGTCTCGTAAAATGTGTGGTAAAAATTATTTTAAATAAATCCATCGCCTAGTTGAAACACTAGCGTGATTTGAGCAATATTACAAAATTAAGTTAATATGTTTTTTCACCTAATTATTTAGGAAATTGGTTCACTTCCAAAGGCGTTGAATAGGTGTCTGCGTGTTCGAAATGTATTGGTCGATTTTGTTTCCACCTCACTATCCAACCCCGGCTCACGCGCTGCCTCGTTCCGAAAAAAAGTGTTATTAATTTGTTTCTATGGCAACGACAAATATAAAATACGAATAACGAAAAAGCGTTACAAATTTGTTGCTATGGCAATGAATGTAAATGCATTCAAGAAACATGTGTTTTGGTTCATCAATTTAAATTAATAGACAACGGTTCTGACCAGCGTAGTTCAGATATTATCGTCAAGCGGTGAAATACATTCAATAAACATAGAACGTTGGTTTATTAACGTTGGATTGTTGACGTTGGTTAGAACATAGAACATCTATAGGTCTAACCTAAAATTATTGTGTGTATATTTAATTTATTTTAAATGCCTTAAGGGCAACAACATAATTTTAGGTTAGGCCTAGAAATTTATTTTAAGTCTAGGCTTAACATAAAATTTTTTAAATAAAAAAATTACATTAAATTACTCAAAGTCCTCAAAAAATTCACTTCTTGTCTAAAAAAAACGTGCTTCCGGTATTTGGATATTTTTTTCGCAACGGACTCGTATGAGGGACTTAGAAAACCGACGTGTGTACTAAATTTAGACCAAATCAGATGTAAAATGCGGCCATTTCAGCGCAAAGAAATACTAATTGACTGAGCGGAAGCGAGGTCTCCGTTTTAGGTAAACCGTTCGGCATTTCGTCTGTGTGTCTGTCTCACGTTTACGGCCAAACGCCTTGACCGATTGTCATGGTTTTTAGCACGAATGTTCCTTATTCCTAGGCCGAGCGATGTACGTATACGGGGTTTTTCCATTTTTAATTTTTAACCCCTTAAATAAAATAAATATGGCGGCCACACCGTTTCTCTCAGTGAGGGCTTTTTTCCAAAGCCAGTTTGTGGCTTAACCGTCAGTCGAATTGAAAAACTAATAACATTTTGCTAGCAAATTTGATGTTCTAAAACATTGTTTTCTTGATTTTTTTCCGTATCTCTAACGGTAAGCTCACAAAATGGCCGCAAACTTGAAATTTGTCAAGAATGGTCCAAGTTTTTTTTTTATTTTAACCACGTTTTTATACGTGTTTATTCTTTAGATATCTTCATAAAACATAATTTTATGGAGAGAGAGAGAGAGAGAGAGAGAGTGCTACCTGCTGTCTTGCTCTTTCCTGCGCTAGGTCAGTGTAGCCGCTGAGAGTGAGTTGTGGAGAGGGAGTCGAGATAAGGTCAACGAGCTAGGTCTACTGTTCACAGAACTACTAGTTGTGTAAAATTTTTAATCACACCTCTAATCGTGTTCTGGGGACCATGAGCGGTGCTCATTGACCACTCCCAACCTTAGGTCTCACCGTAACAGTCACTGCAATTGGTCACATTTCTTTTGGAAACTCACTAACTAGTACAGTTTCCAAAGTATACTGTAAAATATATTACCACAAGTTATAAAAGCAAAGTTGGTACACCTGTCTTGTGTGTAGTTTACCCGATGTTACAATCCCTGCACAGGAGGGACTTTTCTGTATTTGATTACAGTTACATAGTATATGGACACTAATACGGCTTGACACGGCCGATACCCAGGAGACTTTAGCCTACCCAACTCGACCACGTTATGGAGATTTGCAGTTGCGCAGTGATTGTAAAAAATGAAAAATATTAATGTGGTTTTATAACTGTGGTAGTATTGGAAAATAATAAATGTCGGGAGAAACTACAGGTTAAATTCAAAACATAGGCAACGGTTTCTGTGCTAAATGTGTAATTGCTTTTTATTTATAGAATTCTATCTCAATTGACTGTGAGAGACGGCAGTTAAAAGACCCCCTATTTACGAGGGTTTCGTTTTTTATTTACTTATACGAATCTCTCTATAAATGGTGTAAAAGCAATGAGATGATTTAATATACATTTTAACTCGATAGAATGATGAACACTAATAGAAAATACTTAAGAATAAAAATAAAATAAAAATTGTCTATATTAATATTATAAAGAGGTAAAATATGTTTGTTTGTATGTAGGGGGTATCTTTGGAACTACTGAACCGATTCAAAAAATATTGTTGCTAATAAAAAGCTACACTATCCCGGAGTATCATGGGCTATAATTAATTTTGATGAAAACTTTTTTTATTTCAATATTTGTAAATTTAGTCGGAAGAAACTTTTAGGTCCTGCCTTCAACGATGAACCAACACATCTACTTACATTTATTACCATAGCAACAAATTTAATAAAATAACAGATAAAACAGCTTTTCGCTCCAAATATTTCCATCAACGGGTGAGGTCAAACTTTGAAGCAACTATTTGTATTTCTAACGTTTAGATTAGGTTTTTATTAAAGTGTAGACCTGAGCCTTGCCGGTTCTTTTATCCTTTATCCTTATACATAATTCTGTAAGCAAATTTTAGATTCAAAATTGTGGGAATTTGGTAAATCGGAGAATGATGGGAGAGGTGTCAAATTAAAGGTATCATTTCAAGGAACGAGGGAAAATATAAGTTTTACGTAAAATTAAAAACTAAGGGGTTTTTGCGATCCCCGAAAAACGAAAAAACCCCATAAGAAATACATGAGAATTTAAAAACATACAACAGCTGTTCTGCAGTTTACATTAAAACATTTGGTATTAAATAAATAAATTAAAAACATAAAACAGCTGTTCTGCAGTTTACATTAAAACATTTGGTATTAAATACATAAATTAAAAACATAAAACAGCTATTCTGTGAAATAATATGACAGTTAAAGTAAATAATATTTTTTAATAAAATCTGCTACTTATTAACCTATAAAAGATGCACGTTGACACACACATAATTAAGGGGGCGCTTACCCTGCGCCATATTGAATCAGATTCCCATAAGAGCAATGCTACAGAATAAGTCATATTTTCCGTTAATTCGTGGAATAAATTTAAAATTTTGGTTTCATTTTAAAGTACTATCATATGCGGATGTTGATTGCCGAATACATTTTCAAAACCCGTGTTATTGTTTTCATAAACGTATGATATAAATAGTAAAAAATAGTAAACTTTATTAATTTTTTACTCAGTTGCAAAAAGAAATATTGCAAAAAACTTTAGCAATCAACACCCACAATCTATTTTACTTTAAGAAAAAAAATACAGCTTTCGTTTTTTGCCAAAAACAACAGAAAAATATGCTTAATAGTAAAGGTATGTTTTGGTTATTTAACATTGGAATTGGTACCCAACTTCGCCGTTTTGAATGTAGAGAGCCGAGCCTTAAACCTTATAAGTGTGATTTTTGGAAGGTTGTATGGCTGTCCTATTAACTCTTCATACATTTATACTAAAATCATAAAGAGGTAAAGTTTGTTTGTTTGTTTGTATGTAAGGGGGTAATCTCTGGCACTACTGAACCGATTGAAAAAATAGTTTTACTGATAAAAAGCTACACTATACCTGAGTAAAATAGGCTATAATTCATTTCGATAAAAACCTTTTTTTATTTCAATATTTGTAAATTTAGTCGGAAAAAATTCTTAAGTTAGGCCTAGAATGATAAACCAGCCTAGAATGTATTTACATTTATTACCATAACAATAAATTGAATAAAAGAACAGATAATATAATATAGCTGTCTGTTCCAATATTTCCATTAACAGCTGATTTCAAAATTTGAAGCAATTATTTTTGTATTCTAGATTTTAGGTTACCTAGGGTTTTAAAGTGTAGACCTGAGCCTTGCTGGTTCTTTTAACCATTATTATAACTGCTGTTATGAAATATAAGAAATAATTTGATTTGAACATTTATCATTATTTATTATCTTAATTTTTAGGTTATTATTATTAATCATATAACTTTATTATAAATAAAACATCACATTTGTTTTTAGAAGGTTCCATTGGGGGTTGGCGTGCGGAGCACGCAGGGGTCTCCCCTAGTTATAACTGTTGTTATAAAATATACGAAATAATTTGATTTGAACATTTAACATTATTTACCATCTTAGCTTTGGGGTTATTATAAATCCTACACGTTTATTATAAAGAAAACATAAAATCATTATGTGTATAGCAGGTTCCAACAGGGTTCTTAGGTTAGGCCTAGA
>JAGFPH010003025.1:110961-129793 GCA_018207615.1 Philaenus spumarius
CCTAAAATTTCGAATTTTTTTAAAACCCTTTCTTAGCGAACGCCTATGGCCCTAGAGGAAGCTACATAATAAATTTCATTCCAAACTGTTCGGTAATTTTGGAGAAATCGTGATTTAGTAATTTTTACCCTCCAAAGCCCCCTAAAATTTCCAATTTTTTCAAACCCTTTCTTAGTGAGCACTTATGGCTCTAGAGGAAGCTACATACAAAATTTCATTCCAATCTGTTCGGTAATTTTGGAGAAATCGTGATGAGTGAGTCAGTGAGTGAGTGAGTGAGTGAGTGAGTGAGTGGTATTTCGCTTTTATGTATATAGATTGATATTGATTAATATAACAAAATGTAATGTTTTTTTTTTAAATTAAGATCCATACACACACCGTTATGCTTGTGTAGGCCGTGTGTCTTTCTAGAGTATCCCAAGTAAAATAAATCTTACATTATTTCCTTCACCATTACACAAGCAGTACGAGCGAAGCAAGCTGTTGGCCCCACCATTGATTCTCACAATAAGTTCGTTTACAAACTTTAAACAATTGCTTGTTAAACATTAAAGTTATATTGAAGTTGAGATTGTTTAGAAGCAGGGGGTTGCAGTTCAGTGACCAACATGTTCAACTCTGCCTTCTAGCCTTTAGTTTAGTTTTGATTTACGTCAACACCAGAATACGCTCGCAGCTGTCTCAGTTGGGTTGATTATCAAGGATTATTTGAAATTGCATTAAAAATGACTGTATAAGAGCTGTCGTCCTCGGCTTCTTCTGTGTTGAAAACAAGAAGCCTGATTCTTATAATCTTAATTTAATTAAAATTTATATTTGTAAATATTTTCTTCAAAACGGCTCTGAGGATTTCCTAGAGATTTTGTATGCAATGGTTTTTACCTATTGAGTCTGTTTGATTGTCATTTCAGAGATTTTGTTATAAGTGATTTAGTGAGTCGGATATTTTATAGATTTATGTTAGATAGATGTTATCACCAACACATTATCACTAAAACTAGTTTAAAGAAATAAACGTTTAATTTTTGAAAATTTAAGTTATTTTTTACATTTATTTGGTTCAACGTTTTTAGCGAATTTTCATAAGAAATATGACGTATTGCAGTGACTCTTATGGCGAGATCTAAGGTCGAAAGTAGTAAATGAGCATGATCATGGACCACGGAACGCGTTTCCGGGTTTTATTAAAAACTTTATGTATATGTTACAACGGCCAGAGCCCGTATGGTTTGGTATTTCGAAATTTGCAAATATATTTCTCAAATGGTATTTCTCAGCTAGCATCGGTGCCTCTACGTAAGTAGAGCAAAGTACGACAGGTTCAAGCGAGATGGGCGTTATCTGCAAAGATGACTATTGGACTTGGACAAGTCGACGAAGGAAAATTAACTTACCCTCGAATTACGATTTTTGTGGGAATACAGGGATTTGTTAGCTTATGCATTTGGGTTTTTCATGGTTAGATGCATTGCGCTAAACCTGTAGGTAATATCCGTGTAAGGCTCAAATCATAAATGTAAATAATGCTTAAGTAATTTTAAGTTAAACTTAAAGTAAATTTTCAATTTTACTCAAAAGACAAAAAGAAGGGTATTTATGGAATCTATTAATAATGGTTATTACGTACATTAGAGAATTTAGCATATTAACTAAGTTAGTTAAAGTGATAAAATTTCCGAGGATAAAAAATTGAGGAAATATAAAATTTAGAAAAATAAAGTGCAGCAGAGTCCCGATGTTCTGAACCCAGCTATTCCGAAAATCCGGCTATTCCGAACAGAGTACAGAAATAATTCCCATTTTTTAAAAGTAAAAACAGGAGAAATCAAAAAGACGTTCGTGAAAAACGTTTATTTATTGTTGTACAAATAATTTAAACAGAGACATACATAGAGCATAAGCCTACCGCAACAAGCTTCCGGTGAAAAGTATACCGGGTCCTTCAGAAAGAAGGACGGATTAGGTACAACAGCTAGGTAGTAGTAGTGCTGTTGCCACCTGCCAGTTAAGTTCATCCTTTTTCTTCTCCGTTTTCATTATCTCGAACGAATTACATTTTTTCTCGATCTTTTTTCAAGACGATGCGGTACTAACGGACAGACTGCGGGATGACAAGACGGACAGTTCGAACAACCTATACCTTCCCTTCTGTTTTTATAAGAAAACAGAATCGTAAAGCAACGGAAAGGAAAAAAAACGGATGGTGTAAACCTACACTAAGGCGAGGTCAAGAGCATTTGTGCCGCGTCTACGTGTGATATGAGTTCAGTTTGAGCGTCCACCTCCTCCTCGCTTTCCTCCGAGCCGATCAACGCTGTGTATAACTGACTCTAGCAGATGTCCCCGCACTTAATTTACGCCTTAAGGCTCTAGTAAAACATAAAGCAACCTGCGACTCCCTATAGCGGCGGTAGGTTACGCGGACATTGCTCATCCTAAATCCATTTAAAACCCGCAATTATTCAAATAGCGTTTTTTTTAAAATACCAAACTCTTGGGGACAAAATTCTTCATCCGAATGGTTTGGTAATTTTTCGCTATAATTAATAGTTGCATCATAAAAAATATTTAAAATCACCCTATAGCGGCGGTAGGTTACACGGACATTGCTCAGCCTAAATCCATTTAAAACCCGCAATTTTTCAAATAGCATTTTTTTTTAAATACCAAAATTTTGGAGACGAAATTCTTCAGGCGAATGGCTTGGTAGTTTTTCGCTATAATTAATAGTGACAACATAACAAAATATTAAAAATCAATGTTTTAAATTGTTAATAAATATTAAACAAAATATTTTTCTTAATTTTTAAAAAGCCATTTACATGCATATTGACCATAGCTTTAAAATGACATATCGTTCATAATTTTCCGATCAAAAATAAAGGAAAAATTTGGATTTAAATTTAACATTGGTCTTATGAAGTGTCAGCCAACATGGCCGACAGTTAGAGCCGGCCCTTAACAAGTCAATACGTTGATATTCATGAAATCCGCCTATTCCAAATTCCCGCTAAACCGAACGGTGTTCGGTCCCAATAGCGGGAGTCTACTGTAATACAAATTGTAAAAAAGATAAAATATTTAAATGTAATTAAATTAAGAAGGTGAGAAAATTCACACTGTTCAATAGTAAATGGAATAAATTATAAGTTTTGGAAATTAATAAAAGGTAAAGGCAATTAGGTATTAGATAGAATTGTATTGCTAGCAACCAGTATTTCAAATAAATTTCAGGAATTTTAAAGTGAAAAAATAAAAGTATCAAATTCAAGTCCTAAACTATCACCAGAAAATTTGCTGCGAGAAACTGCGGCTAGGTAAAGAACCAAAGACTGTTGCAAGGTGCGAAAACATGAAGTTACAAAAAGAGTTAAACAAAATAAGACCGCGTCGGAACGGGAAACGTGCCTTGCATGTTGAAACGGTGGACAATAACCGTTCGAGTTCGTAGCGAAAGAACATCGCGTACATAACAAGAAAATGTCACACAAAAGAAAATTGGATAACGCAGTAAAAACTTATAAGATAAACAAAATGATCAATGGGAAATTGAGTTCAGATTAGAGAGCACGTCATATTGTCCTAGGGCCCAGGCCTTTAAAAGTTTATGTTTACCTAACACTTGAGACTTCGTATATTCCTCATTTAAGTCGAGTCGTTTTTTGTTGCAACAATTCTCGGTAGCGGGGCGTTTGAACCCGGCAAAGTCATTCATTTGATGTGGTGACAACATTTATAACCTAATCGATAATCTTTATTTTGATCGAAAGTTTGTTTTATGTAGAAAGTGAAAAACATTTTGTCGGACAAATATTATTGGTAAATTCTGCGCGTTCGACACCATTAACATGGCAAAGTTATGGCGTCATAAAATTTAGTACCTAACTGCTGATTTTTTCAGAATCGTTTATAAAATATATATATAACTATGTGGTAACCTTGTCCGACAAATTTTTATGCTTTGTGTATTGAAAATACTTCCGATACGGGGGTTGGCGTGTGAACCGCGCAAGATTTGTTTATTAAAGATACTCCCAACATGCGGAATGGCGTGCGAACCATTTTGCAGCCATTCAGCACCGTCGTGAATAGACCTATTTCCAAAATTTTGTTGGTTGAAACCCTAAAACATAGGCCTATAAACTTAATTTTGGAAATTTGCTCAACTCACGTCAGCGGTTCAGCTGCGTGGTCGAATAATTTACCTATGAATCGAGTTAGACCGCTGCGATAAAATCAAAGCAGACCATACTTCGAGGCCGCGAGGTCAAGGGGCGAACTCGCGAGCTAGTTTTTCCGCTGCGAGCGAAACGAAGCAGCGCGTGAGCTGGAGCTGTAGGATGAGGAGGAAACAAATTTGACTAACACGTTTTATATAATGGGACAGCTATTTAGTGCCCTCGTGAGTGGACCGATTTCCCTTATGTTCGGTTGAATGCCTAAAACATAAAAACATTATTTTGGAAATTAGCTCAACTCACGTCAACGATTCAGCTGCGCGATCGAATTATTTTCAATTCAATAAAATCAAATTAACGACAACAGGGGTTGCGTTAGACTGATTCGTAATTTGAAATGTAATATAGTTACAATTTAATTACCTATAAATAATTCTACAACGACAAAGGGGTGTTGGATTAATCGATAAATTGAATCCGTTAATAAATTGTCTATATTGGATTTCTGAAATGATATAGGGTTTACCGTATATGTCGAGTGGTATTGCGAAGTAATAAATAACATTAATTAATCAATTAAGTGCGCATGCGTAGATTCGTCATTGTAATTATGTAGCATCATAGGAATTGCACTCTCTATACTGGTTTCATGCAATTATTAGTTGACAAGGTCTGTTTTTAAGTGAATAAATTAAATATACGTAACTCATAAAATGCTCTATGTTATGAAACCAGCATTGTTTCTAAATCTGTACTAATATTACAAAGAGGTAAATTTTTTTTGTCTGTTTGCTTGTACGCAGTGGGTAATCTCTGGAACTACTGAAAGGATTGAAAAAAGCAGTTTTACTAATAAAAAGCTTTACTATCCCTGAGTAACATAGGGTATAATTTATTTTAAAAAAAACATTGTTTATTTAAATATTTGTAAATTTAGTCGGAAAAAAGTTTTAGGTTAGGCCTAGTCTGATGAACCAACACATGCATTTACATTTACTACCATAGCAACCAATTTATTAAAATAACAGATCAAAAAGCTGTTTGCTGTAATATTTCCACTAACACCTTATTTCACACTTTGAAGCGACTATTTGTATTTCTAACTTTTAGGTTAGGGTTTTATTAAAGAGTAGACCTGAGCCTTGCTAGTTATTTTAACCTTTATTATAACTGCTGTTATAAAATATAAGAAATAATTTGATTTGAAAATTTAACATTATTTACCATCTTAGCTTTGGCGTTATTGTTAATCCTACACCTTTATTATATAGAAAACATAACATGTTTATGTCTATAGAAGGTTCCAACGGGGATGGCGTCCGGAGCACGCAGGGGTTTCCCCTAGTAACAGATAAAACAGGTGATTTGAATCTAAAGCCTAGCAACACATGTTTCTTGACGCGTTTCTATTTATTACCTTAGCAATCAACTTAACAAATTTAGAAACAGTTTATTAGTATTCACAACCAACAGCTGTTTAGGTTAGGTTGAGGAAATAAAATCAAACACTAATAAAAATGTACAAAAGAAACTTATTGTATTACAATTCCCACAGCTGTTTTTAGTCTATATATTAAAACTAAAACGTTTGATTTTGATTAACCTGTTTTAGCTGTTTGCTCTAATATTTCCACACTTGATTTCACACTTTGAAGCAATTATTTGTATTTCTAAATTTTTAGGTTGTGTTTTTATTAAATAGTAGACCTGAACCTTGCTGGTCTTTTTGGTTCTTTTAACCTTTATTATAACTGCTGTTATAACATATAAGAAATAATTTGATTTCAACATTTAACATTATTTACCATCTTAGCTTTGGGGTTATTATTAATCCTATACCTTTATCTATCTATCTATATATTAAAAGAATTTATGAAAACTTGTGGCAGTCAGTACGGCCATTCTATCCGGCCGATTTCCTAATAATTCACAGATATGTCATCAAGCATTACAAATCATGTATCTTTCGCCTTACAAACGTTATCATCAAATGCAACTTTCTGCTGTGTATTCCTTATGGGGGATTTTTTTTTTTTTGGTTCTTTGTCCACTTTGCGTTCGTATACCGTCCATCCGATTGCTTTGAAATTTTGCATAGTAACACAGATAAATAACTAATGAGCTTGACTTGTGAGAAAGTAACTTAGACAAAATAAAACCTGAACATAAAATCTCACAATAAATACGTTTACTAACCTCAAACGCGTTTCAACGACAATGTCGCCATCCTCAGTGATGCACGGGCTACAGTAACCAAACTATAACTCAAAGTTAAGTTATAGTTTGGTTACTGTAGCCCGTGCATGACTGAGGATGGCGACATTGTCGTTGAAACGCGTTTGAGGTTAGTAAATGTATTTATTGTGAGATTTTGTGTTCAGGTTTTATTTTGTCTTAGTAACACAAGTTAACCCTGGGAAGGTTTTAGGCCATTTACCGAAGTCCTAGGACATTAGGGCTACGCCCCAGTTGCCCTCAAAGTTTCAATGTTAATCTTATGGAAGGTCAATCTTAAGGAAGAAGAAGAAAGATTTCTTTTGATTTTATCAGGGGCACAAAAAACAGCTGTTCGTATGAAAAGCTTAAAACAGCTGATTTTGATCAACAACTGATTTGGATCAAAAACTGAATATAATTTTAGGTTAGGCCTACAATGAACTAAAACACAAATTATTAGTATCAGTTTGATTTGTCTATCCGTGCAAAGCCGGGTCGGGCCAGCTAGTATATATATAAAATCCAATGTATGTCTATCTATCTATCTTCTGTTTGTCCTTTATGCGTTACTAAACCGTCCATCCGATTGCTTTGAAATTTTGCATAGTAACACGGGTTAACCCTGGGAAGGTTTTAGGCAATATAATGAAGTAATAGGACATTAGGGCTTTATCCCACTGGACTTCAAAGTTTCAATGTTAATCTTACGGATTTTATCAAGGGCACAAAAACAGCTGTTCGTATAAACAGCATAGCAACACGTCATGTTTGTTTACATTCATTACCATAGCAACATTGCTTAGCAAATTTGAAAAGTATTAGCTTTTTGAGGTTACATTGACAAACTAAAAACAAACACAAACAAAAATCAACAAAAAATACTTACTATATTTTAATTCAATACAAACACTGGCTGTTACATACCTATTATACATAAAACAGCTGATTATGATCAAAAACTGGACATAATTTTAGGTTAGGCCTACAATGAACCAAAACACCGATCAATGAAACTTAAGCTTTGTTTTGTTCCTCATGTTTCATCGATGAAACCATAATGTGCCACAGCGAAGCAGGTACAGCTAGTTATAAATAAAACACAACATGATTGTAGAAGGTTCCAACGGGGTTGGGGTGCGGATAACGCAGGGGTTTCCCCTAGTTGTTATTAAACTTAAAATGGTTAATGTACAGAAACTGACAATGAAAACCCCATTATATCGTAGATGTACATTTCGCCTATTGTTTTCGTTCATCGTTAACGATTTAGCTATTTCACGTAATAGAAGTCACAACGGTTTTTCTTAAATTTTTAACATTGTTTCTAAAGAAACGGTTATTTAAAAAAAAGTGTAATTGAAAGCATACAACGGTGTGGAACATAACATTTACACCACGTTTTAAACGATCCCCACACGTCAGTATTTTTAAATAATTTTCTTTCTTTCTTGATTACAAACATTTTCTTTTAAATTCCACGGAAAAATATATGTTGAGTTCTAAAGAAAATCTGACTTGTAACATACAGAAAAACAAGTGAATCTTTTGGGTTTCCTTTTTACTTTCTCCCCCCTATACGTAGTATATGGAGAAAGTATTGTTTTCGTCCAAATTTTAGAAATTGAATTTTTAGTGGAATTATCTGTTTTGGTGCTCCCTGAACCCCAAAAAAATGTTTAGTGGAGTTATCTGTGTTGGTGCTCCCTGAACCCAAACATATTTTTAGTGGAAATATTTGTTTTGGTGCTCCCTGGACCCAAAAGAGTTTTTTTTTTGGTGATGCCTGTCCGTGTGTCTGTAAGGATGTGTATAGAGCTGGAGATCACACCAACGGTCCGATTTTGATGAAATTTGGTGTGTAGGTGTAGTTCTGGAATATCTACAGGTGTTTTTTTCCATGTTTTCAAATTATTGATTTTGAAGGGGGTTTTACCCACTAAAAACGGCTTTAACGATTTTGATAAAATTTGGCTTATTTGTAGCCCTTAATTTACCCTACCATATGTAAAAAATCGCATCTTTCTAAAAATCCCCGTTTAGGTAATAAAATAATAATAATAATAACTTATTTTTGGGGGTTTTTGGCCAAAAAGGGTTTTTTTTTCAAAATTGTTCTAAACCTTTTTTCGTGCATATATACAGGCTTATTGACAATGCTTGGTGTAAATTGGTTCAAAATCGATCGAATAGTTTAAATAATAATATAATATGGATGTGTGTTACATGCACTAATATTTTCCATGGTAACATTTTCCTACTTTTGCAATTCTAAATAACCACCTTCTATGCTACTCTTGAGAATGTATAAAGTTTCAACTGGGAGAAAGTATGTGGCAGTTATCTGGCACCGTTTATTTTATCTAAGCTCAGAATCCTAAAAAGAAAATTCCAACTAGATCTTGACTGAAACTAAACAGCTTTGCATGTTAGACTTTAGCTGTTCAATTATTTACTTTCTTCAAAGTTTTTTTTTTCAAAATGTTTCCCTCGTAGACGTAAACTGAATATTGTATAAAAACACTCCCTTCTTAAAGCGAGAAGTTTTAAATCCAGGCCAAGTAAATAAGTTGTATAATGGAGTTAGATTTGATATTCTACGGCGTAACGTGTAGTCAGCTTCATCGTGTAATGTGATTCTTAAACTGTTGATTAGCGAATTTCCAAACAAAAGACTCTTATAGTGAGACCTAAGGTCGGTAGTGTTCAATGAGCACTGATTACGGTCCCCATAACACGTTTTTTGTTTTTAATAAAAACGTTATAATTATGTAAATCTATATATGCGTTCGCACTTTACGTCCTTGGTTGCAAATTTGGGCCACACGTTGGTTTTTTTAAGTCGCTTGGACCAGCTTTTAAGAAGTAACCGGAATCACAGACAGTAAGCACGATTTTTTTTTTCAATTTTTCGTAATAGAATAAAACGTTTTTGTGGTTTCGTATAGAACAATACACGTAGGAGATTATTCCGTACACTTGATTTCTTTATACGAATTTATGACCGTTATGGTTTAGGAAAAAACGATCAAAACCTTATTCAAATGCCATAAAAACAAAGCACTCGTGTGACTGACGAAATACGTGAAAACTGTCGCGAATATAGACAATCTTGTTTATGTTATTTAAAATATTTGAGATTTAAATTTAAAATGTGACAATATAAACACAACTTACAAAATGAGGAAGCTCAATGTCCATTTCAGTGGTATTACCAAGTAAACTATTGTAAAACAACTTGCGAAATGAGGAAGCACAATGTCCAATTCAGAGGTATTGCCAAGTAAACTATTTTAAAACAGCTTACGAAAAGAGGAAGCGCAATGTCCAATTCAGAGGTATTGCCAAGTAAACTATTTTAAAACAGCTTACGAAAAGAGGAAGCGCAATGTTCATTTCAGATGAATTACGTAGTAAACTACTTTAAAACAATATACGAAATGAGGAAGCACAGTGTCATTTCAGAGGTATTATAAAGTAAACTATTTTAAAACAATTTATGAAATGAGGAAGCGCAATGGTAATTTCAGAGGTATTACGTAGTAAACTACTTTAAAACAATATATGAAATGTGGAAGCAAAATGTGCATTTCAGAGGTATTATAAAGTAAACTATTTTAAAACAATTTATGAAATGAGGAAGCGCAAGGTCCATATCAGACCTATTACCAATTAAACTAGATTTAAAACTTCTTACGGAATAAGGTAGCAAGTGTCCATTTCAGAGGTATTGAAAAGTAAACTATTTAAAACAACTTATGAAATGAGGAAGCACAATGTCCATTTCAGAGGTATTACGTAGTCAATTACTTTAACACAATATACGAAATGAGGAAGCAAAATGTGCATTCCAGATTTTTTACCAAGTGTACTATTTGAACAAAATTTCTGAAATGAGGAAGCATAGTGTCCATTTCAGAGCTGTTACCAAGTAAACTATTTAAAACAGCTTACGGAATGAGGAAGAAAGTGTCGTCTATTTCAGAGGTATTGAAAAGTCAACTATTTTAACACAACTTACGAAATGAGGAAGCACAAGGTCCATTTCAGAGGTATAACCGATTAACTATATAGTGTGCTTTATAAACATGTGTGCTATATACAGTAAATCGTGACGAAATAGAGCTTGACGGAATAATTCGTTACGTAAAATACGATACAGCGCAGCGCCCGCAAAATGTTTTGGACTTGTTGCGCCTACAAAAGTTTTCACTTCAATTAATTAAAGTAGGTAATACATGTGTGCCCCTATGAAATCGGCGGCACAATTATTTCCTAACCTATAAACTGTTATTGAGAGTGATTAATATAAACACAAATAGTTTTTGTCTAATTAGAATTGAAACACACACCGTCATTATTGTGTATTCTGTCTCCTAACTAAAACAAATCTTACATTTATTATTTCGTTCACAATGCGACTAGCAGTACCAGCGATTTGCCACCACTAGTAATAATTATAATAAGCTAGTTTTCAAATGTTAAAAATTTAAGTTATACAGGAGTTGAGATTGTATGGAACCAGTGAATTGCAGTTCAGTGCCCAAAACGTTCAACGCTTCTTTTTAGCCTTTAGTTTAGATTTGATTTAAGCCAACACCAGAATACGCTTAAGGGGATTCTGATTTTAATACCTCGCTTATTTTGTAAATTTTTCTAATTTTAGGAACATTTTTCTCGTGAACCGGTTAAAATATAAATTATTTTCCCCTACTTTCCTCCTTATACTATTGTTTATGTTTATAATGAAAACACTTATACTGTTTTATAACTGTTATTTATTATAAGTAAGTAATTATAATAATTGTTAATGTTGAACAGTTAATCCTTTTACTTTCTCCACCCTATACGTAGTATATGGAGAAAGTATTGTTTTCGTAAAAACGTTCGAATTTGAATTTTCAGTTGAATTATCTGTTTTGGTGCTCCCAGAACCCCAAAAAATTGTTTAGTGCAATTATCTGTGTTGGTGCTCCCTGAACCCAAAAATATTTTTAGTGGAATTTTTTGTTTTGGTGCTCTCTGAACCCAAAAAAGTGTTTTTAACGCGGTGTCTGTTTGTCAGTGTGTCAGTATGTATACACGACCAGAGGGGACACTATTGGTTCGATTTTCATGAAATTTGGTATGTAGGTACTAAACCCTAATATCTCCAGGCGTTTTTTTCATTTTTTGGAATTTTTAATTTTTAAGGGTAATTTACCCCTAAAAACCAATAAAAAACGACAAAAATGCAAATTTCTCAAAAACGGCTCTAACGATTTTGATCAAATTTTCAGTATTTATAGTGCTTAAGATGCCAAACAAAATGACACCACCCGCTTTTATCAAAACTTCGGCGTTTATGTTATCAATCTAGCATCACGGCGACGGCCGCACGGGGTAGCACAACGGTAGCGAGGACGGCCAGTAATTCAAAGGTCGCGCGATCGAATCCCGCCTGGGAAAATAACTTTTTTATACGATTGACGTAGGTAGAATATTTAATCTTTTTGTTTTGTTCTAAAAAGTAGTAAATAAAATGATTAAAAACAATATTATTTTGACTACAGTAAGTTGGGAGATAGTTTGTGTCAGTTAACTGATACCGTTTATTTTAGTTTACTCTAAAACCTACAGTTTGGTAGTATAAAATTGAACTATAATTTTCGTAAACTGGGTATTTGTAGTTTTTAATGAGCTACTATTGACTAGACACCATTATTGTACGAAGCAACTCTAGTTCAAAAAGGTTTTATATCTGAGTAAAGGAAGTAAAGTCAAGTAAACAGTGGTAGACTAGAGACCTGCTCCTCAACTTGCATAATTTTACTACAGTAATCGCTGGACGTCTATGCAGTGCTGAAATATTTATAAGACCTGAAATCTATATACAGGATGACAATTAAGTCTTCGGACGGTTTAATATTAAGGTAAATAAGATTGAGGGACCTACTCTTTGTAAAAATACTATTTTGTTAAGATTTCAAAAAATTTATCCGCCATCTTGGATCTGCCATTTAGAATGTAACTTTGTTTCTTTAAATATTAAGGTGGTCATGTGACACATCATTTCGAAGTAGAATTTCAAGAAAAAACCAACTGTGAAATTGAAAACCAACTGCACATCCATATCTTTACCGTTTAAAAATGGCAGACAAAAACAACGAAATCTTTTTTTCCGATTTTGCCCCATTTTGCTGTACTATTTTTGTTTTAATATTAATTATTATTCTTTTTGGATTCAGAATTAAATAAGCTTTCAAATGATATGCCACACAACTATATTTGGTTAAACCACTCGAAATCAATTATCAGAAAATGAAAATGGCTGTAACTCCCATGAATGCCATGAAAATTTTAAATACACCCAAAAATACCACTCACTCACTGACTCATCACGATTTCTCAAAAAACTACTGAACGGATCGGAACGAAATTTGGTATGTAGATTCCTTTAGGGCCATAGGTGCTCGCTAAGAAAGGTTTTCAAAAAATTCGAAATGTTAGGGGGATTGGGGGGGGGGTCAAAGTTACTACATCACGATTTCTCCAAAACTACCACACGGATTGGAATGAAATTTGGTATGTAACTTCCTCTAGGGCCCTAGGTGCTCGCTAAGAAAGGTTTTAAAAAAATTCGAAATTTTAGGGGGATTCGGGAGGGGGGGGGACAAAATTACTACATCACGATTTCTCCAAAACTACCAAACGGATTGGAATGAAATTTGGTATTTAATTTCCTCTAGGGCCCTAGGTGCTCGCTAAGAAAGGTTTTCAAAACATTTTAAGGGGGTTTTTTTTGGTCAAAGTTACTAAAAATCCCCATAAGAAGTGCATAGTATAATATATTTATTGATATATATTTTTGTTAATGTACGTTTAACTTTGATTTGTCTATTCGTGCAAAGCTGGATCAGGCCAGCTAGTTAATAATATAACTGTAAATATGACTAACGGTTATAGTAATAATAAACCTATTTTGATTCAACAAATTTCTTGCCCGCTCACACGAGTCCTTCCGTTATCTATGTTAATATCATTCCACAGTAAAATGTTTTAACAGTTATTTATTACTTTCAAGTTGTGACGTTTTTAGATTTCCGCGATATTAAATCTTCTTTCTTACCGACATTTACAACTTCTGCCTTTACCCTTACCGACCTTTCCAAGTAGTTACTCCTTTCTCCACTAGGTACCGACTCTGTACGGTATCAGTTTCTTAGCATCGTGCCTATATGCAGAGGTCGCTTATGCAAGGCCTAAATCTGAAATCTAAACAGCTGATTTATTCTTGACCGTTAACCTTGGCCTATCGATAGATCTTTCTAGAAAATCATCATTGACCTGCCACGAGTCTCTCCGTCATGTCTGATTTATAACCGCTGCTAACTGCTTAGCAATGCCGTAGCTTTGTTTTAATTTAGTCGGAAGTTTCAGTTATGTGCGTGACTAATCATTATGCTTTCTTTATAAGCCCTTAATTGAGAACACCAGGTAAGAATGTTTTAGCTTTACATTGTTAATTATGAAATATAGTCTTGTAAAACTTTATAAAGTTAGTTCCACCTTTTGCTTTATAAATAACTTTTCAAACTCATTTAGTTTAATTTAAAACCTATGTATTTCATTTTACTACAGCCTATCCTTAAACTCTAACTTTACAGCCTAAAAACTTTAAATGTTATGCTATGTTATGCTTTTGGCATATCTTAGCCTATTTTGAACAAAAGATTAGCTTATACAGTTATTTTCTGTACTAATTTAAATCAGTGTAGCTAAAATCTTGAAAACTTTTAAAAGAGCTATGTGCATATTATATCTCTGATATATTTTATGTTACTGAACAAGAACATTTTTATGTTACCATGTGGTTTGGTTAACATGTAGAAACATTCTTATGCAACATGCTACCAATATTATAAAGGCTAACTTAAAAGAGAAACTATTTGTACTATGCTTGTTTAATTGCCTGCAAGCATTCTAAAAAGGATTGTTATTTGTTTGATGCAGTTTTTACACTGGTCCAACTTCAGGACATTAATTCTGGTATCATGTCATAAGTCCAGCAACAGCTTACACTTTGCTGAAAAGGCCAACCTTTCCACAAGAAGTTAACTATAAACCAAAATATTTTGTAACTACAGTGATTCAACCATAAACTAAAATATTTTGTAACTACAGTGCTTTAACTACAAACTAAAATGTTTTATAACTACCAATAATCTGCAGTGGACCTTTTTTTCTCTTTAAATGAATTTTGAATAGGCTGAATTTGTATTTGTATTTGTGTTTTATTTGTAAATGAATAGTATATAGGACATGTTTTGTATTTAATAACATTGGGAGGTGTAAGCTATAGCACATTTCGAACCTTAGCCCTAAGGGCTGTATATTAGAAATTCATATACCTTTTTTTTATAGAGAGACGTCTCATAATTAATTTTTTGTTTATCTATTCAACTATTTATACTTAGCTTTAGAGTTGGCCAACGACATATATTTTATTCTTAAGCAAATCCATGGTATTTCATGTTATTTTTGTAATTTTGTCCAACCTTTTGTATAAATTCTGTAATCTTTATTAATGGGGAGGGTTTTTGATTTTTGATTTTTGGGGAGGGCTTTTAAAATTCAATTTAATTAAATATATATGTATTGTTTTAATCTGAAGTTTTTGTTGTACTAAGGGCGTATAAATAATTTCTTTTTTTTTATTAAAGGGCATATAAACTTTTTTTTACTTAACTTTGGTTAATAAACCTGAAATTGAACCTAGTTCTATGGTTTATTGAGTTAACCTCTAGGTGTCTAGTGAATTGTGAGTAATCAGCTGAAACATTCCTACGTTTGGTGATATTTAAATTTTTAAAGGTAAGTTTTGAACAGTACCAATCTATGTGGCCCAGTATTGCTTCCGTTCCCTTAATTATTCGTTTAGTAAGATTGGTACAAAGTATTAACTTTTGATCCGTATAAATGATCACAATATCTCGCAGTCGTATTTCTCCAACAGTTGCCAACATTAACAACATTATCTTTAAGCCATTCATACTAATGAGTTGTAGACAACGAAGCCTCTCTCTTCCATAAGTTACTTAGGACGTGACAATTAATCAAAATTCAAAATTTAGCTCATAAAGTGGCGTTATTACTAAACTTTTCGGATGTAGTTTTGTGGATATATTGAGGCCAGAGTATAAAATTTGCTCTGTTAACGATGACAAATGATCATTTTATTTTAATGACTGAAACAAACAGTTTAGCCCCGTAAATTTCAATTAAAATGGCTTCATTCAGGAATTGTGAAACAGAGCATGATAGTTCATAAATTCCCGTACTTTCGAATTTATTGCACTAAGCAGATTATTAGGTAATTTCCATAGGAAAAATGAGCTATTGCAGTGGCTCTTATGGTAAGACCCGTCGAGAGTAGGAAATGAGTACCGATCATGGTCCCCAGAACACGTTTTGGGGTGTCATTAAAAATCATATCTATATCTATATATATATGCATATATGTATAACTAAGTAATGTATATGTATAATATTAATATATATATATATATATATATATATATATATATATATATATATATATGTATATAGGCCTATGTATTCGCACTCTAGCGGCCGCATTTTAAGTCCGATTTGCTTCAAATGTGGTACACATGTTGGTCGTCTACGTAGCTCGGACGAGTTCGTTAGCCAAAAAAATCCAACAATCGGAAGCACGTTTTTGGACAGGATGTAACTATTTGTTTAGGGTTTTCCTACGAGAATGAATTTGTTTTTGAATGTTTTCTACAAATATAAATGTAGGATGTAATTCTGCATATTTTGTTTTTTACGCGTTCTTATAGCTCGCTCGGTTTCCCAAAATCGATACCATAGAAGTACCCAGTTCAAAGCCATGTGGTGGATTCTACCGTGGGGTTGGCGTGCGAAGCACGCAATGCTTTGTGTGTTGAAGGTACTCCCAATTTGCGGTATGGCGTACGAAGCACGCAATTCTTTGTGTATTGAAGGTACTCCCAATATGCGGTATGGCCTACGAAGCACGCAATTCTTTGTGTATTGAAGATACTCCCAAAATGTGGGATGGCGTACGAAGCACGCAATGCATTCTGTATTGAAGGTACTCCCAATATGCGGAATGGCGCGCGAACCATTTTGAAGCTATTTAGCACCGTCGTGAATAAACTTATTTCCGAAATTGTTGGTTGAACATAGACCTATAAACTTAATTTTGGAAATTTGCTCAAATAACGTCAGCGGTTCAGCTGCTTGGTCGAATTATTTTTAGTTTATAAGCAGAGGTGTAACCCTGTTTTTTTAACATGTTCCACATCTTTGTTAAAATCTAGCGCAACGTATTTTCTTTTTCTTTGTTTCTTTTGGTTTTATTTTGGTGACTGTATCCTGTTTTTTTTTAAAACAATCTGTCAACCATATATGAGTTGTATTTTTGACTGCCGTGTGTTTTATTATATTTAATTCTTCTTGAAAATCATTATCATTCATAAATGTGTTTTTCAATCTATGTACGAGGCTATCGTCTGTGAGATATTGGATGATTTGATGTAGCGCTGATGGTGGGATCTGTTTGTGTGGGTTTCCTGTAAATCTTGAACTTGGTGTTTCTCATTTAATTTTCCTATGAGTTGTGATAGTTGATACTATAGTTTGTTTCTATTTCAGTTGTGAATTTCAAATTTGGGTTGCAACATTAATATGTTATTTAAGTTTGATGCGAAGTTTTCGATTTGTCTTTTTGTTCCGTGATATAAAATTAATATGTCGTCTGCATGCGTATGATAATATACAATTCCGAGATGTTTGTTTTTATCAGTAATACTATTATTGTTTTCGACTTGATTTAGAAATATTTCCGCCATGATGCTAAAGTAAAGACCACGAAAGAATAACGTTGAGGGACGGGCTTGTGTACACCGAGACCTTGAACGCTCCAATCGCCGTAGTGCGACGTTGTCACGTTCTTCCCACGCTTCTAACTGAACGCGGCTGACTCAACACATTTATAATTCTTTAAACTGTGTGATCAAGCCTCGAGCGGTAAATACCAGGAGTGTTCGAGGCTAGTAGATATGGCAACGCTGCGCGCCCATCCTATTGGCCGCCACGCAACGGTATTCTTTAGTGGTCTTTAATATAGATAGTGGGCTTCCCATAACTAAGCCGTCGTTTTGGTCGGCATGTTCATTGTTAAACTGGAAATAGTTTTGTGGTAAGTATATGCTCAGTAATTTGAATATTTGACTAAATATTTTTTCTCATAAACATTTGCTATCCTTTAATAATTTTATTAATATGGAAATGGTTTTTTATACAGGGATATTTGTCAAACGATACTAGATTTGATCCGATTTGTATACGAATGTCAACAGCTATGTAAGTAAAATACCTTTTAACATTATTATATTTAAAAGAATATAAAGATTCATTACATACGTTTTTAGTAGTCACACATTTCTTCCCGAAAAAGTATTGGTCATTGCCTCCATACGAATATTTACCACCCGCTGAGCGTCTTGAAATAAATTGCTGACAGTTGTAACTTCCGGCACGAAAGTTTCAAAAGTTTTCCGCCCCGCTTAAAAGGGAATCTCTTAACCGGTAAAATCACCGACAAAACTTTATCACTTAATCTTAAACGTAGAGCTTCGTCGTCAAAATACTTCTTACACTCGGTTGTTGATTGTTGAAAGTGTGACGGAGATTGTTTCTCAGGATATTACTGAAAAATCCTAAATTGTTGCTACAATTTCATTCCTCACCTTGGTTTAAAGGTTGATAAAAATGTTAACTTAAGGAATTTTGTTACGAGTTTAGATACAACATTGAAACGCGTTGACATTTCGTGGGGTTACTGTTGGAAATAAAAACTATCGCCGTTAAAATAACAATTTGATCATGCAGCTGAACCGCTGACGTGAGTTTGGCTGTATGCGTAGAAGCAGGTACGGCCAATGCGCATGAGCTAACAGCTTGGAGGTCAGCGTAGCGAGTCAGTCGGTGACAGAAGTTAGTCGCGTTATCTAGTGCACTGCCTTTTCTAAAATCATTGTAGTGTTTTATTATTTCTGGACAACTATCAACTTGAAATTGTTATAAATATTGTAAATATTGTCCACAACTTTTAAAAATATAGCCGTAAAAACAGACTGTGTAGTAGTGTACTCAGCACTTAAATCCCCCACCCGCCACACATAATATACCTCCTCCCTTCCACACTTATATCCCTACCGGCGTGGTCCGCTTCTTCTATATATATAAAAGCAAAAACGGGTTTGGGGAGATCAAAGTTATTAAAAAATGACTTCTTCAAAACTACCAAACGGATTGGAATGAAATTTGGTATGTAGCTTCTTCTAGGGCCATAGGTGCTCATTAAGAAAGGGTTTGAAAAAATTCGAAATTTTAGGGGGGGTTTGGGG
>JAGFPH010003025.1:134793-146079 GCA_018207615.1 Philaenus spumarius
ATTAAAAACAATATTATTTTGACTACAGTAAGTTGGGAGAAAGTTTGAATCAGTTAACTAATACCGTTTATTTTAGGATTATATTAAGTTAGAACAGGGGGATTTGTTATTATTTCTTTTAGTTTATTAAAAGCAATTTCATTTACACTATCCCATTAAAGTACTCATTTTTTTCTAAGTAACATTCTTAATAGTGCAGTAATGCTAGAATAATTTGTAATAAACTTAGATAGGTATTTGTTGAGCCTAGAAATCTTTCCAACTCCTTTTTATTGGTAGGAAAGGCATTTTTTGTATGGCTAGAATTTTTGTATTATCAGGTGAAATACCATTTTTGGAAAATTCACGATCTAAAAATGTAATTGTAAAAACAAAAAAGCTACATTTAGACAAATTGAATTTAATACTATTATCAATTGCTATTTTCAACACCTGTTTTAATCTTTCATCACGTATTTGTTTATTAGGCGCATAAATGCAAACATCATCCATATAGTTTACAACTCCATTCATTAAACTTGATAGCATTTCTGAAAATGTTGCATGAAATATTTCAAGAGCGCTACTTATACCATATGGTAACCTACAAAATCTACAGCGACCATAGGGTGTGTTAAAAGTACATATTTTACTACTACTTTCATCTAGTTTAAGCATCCAGAATGCTCTACTCGTATCTAGTACAGAGACAATCTTAGCATCAGTAAATTTAGAATATAATTCTTCTAAAGTAGGCAATTGACAGTGGGGTCTTTTAATATATTTATTTAAATTACGTGGATCTAAACAAACTCTAAGTCCTTAATTTTGTTTATTTTTTAGAACCATACTATTGACCCATTCTGTAGGTTCTTTTACTTTACATACAATTCATAGAGATACCATTTTATTTAATTCCTGTTTTAAAGGCTGTAATAAAGCAAAAGGAATACTTCTGGTTGGTTCTATTTTGTGCTCAAAATGTTATGTTAATTCTAAATGAACTATTCCTGGAATATATCCTGATTAATTGTTAAACAAATTTGTATATTAATTTACTATCTCATTATGATTATCTTAATGAGGCCTACTAAGGATATTTACTGTGCGTTTATCAAGCCTAAGCTATAACATGCTTCTAATCCTAAATTAGGAGAATATTCTGCATTTATTATTATAAAAAAAAAATAGAATAAGTTTGACTACTATATGTACAATCTAAATCACATTTTCCTGCAACATTAACTTTTTTCAGCAAAATACGTTATATTGAGTAATATTTTCTTAGGGATATTAGGTAACCCTAGATTTTTAAATTATGAAATAGAAAGCAAATTAGTTTGTGCTTCTGTATCCAGTTTAAAATTAATCTTTTGGTAACAAATTATTAATGTTTCAATCCATTCATTAGGATCTTTATAACCTTTTTGTACAGTTTCAATTTTAATATTTTGTATACCTAGGCCTACATCTATTTCTTCTTCACTAATACTAACACGGTTTATTTTATTTGAAAGTAAATTTACTTTTTAAACATTGAGGTTTCTTTTTTACATCTATAACATGACACGCCATAAACCGTACAATTATTAATTTCATAGCTTCTGCCACAATTTCTACAATTATTTATAAGCTTATTTTTCTTTTTGAAAATGATGTCTATTATTAACATTCTTCTCATGTAGTGGAGAATAATTTGACAAAAACGTAGATTGTATAATATATCTACTTTTGACTTTGCACTATGCCTAGGTCTACCTAACCTGCTAACTTGCGATATTTCTGCACTTGCATTATTTAGTTCTTTCATTTGTAGAACTGATAGTTCAGATGCTTTACATGTCTATTTAATAATAGCTTTGTCTAAAATAAGTTCAGATTCACGTAATAGTCTTTCTTTAAGATGTTGGTTTTTAGAATGTAAACCTCAAATTAAAAGGTCACGTATCAATCACACTCCAAGGGTACCGAAATCACACTCTGAACTTTTATTGACTAAGTCTGTATAGAACGAATCGATATTTTCACCTATTCCTTGTTTACGCATAAGAAATTTATGTCTTACAATTGTTAGATTTGTTTTAGGAGAAAAGTAATTGTCACACATCATATTCCCTTTAGTGCGCTTGTAGTTAAATTAAAAGAATTGTAAATATCTAAACACCTTTCATCTAGATTGTGAAGTAACAACGCAATTTTTCTTTCTTCAGATTCTTCTATTAGTTTGGTAGCTGTTAGAAATATGTTATATCTTTGAGACCAGTTTTTCAATTTTGCGAAACATTACCTTCTAGGTTAAGAGGTTCTATTTGCGAAGAAATTCTAAAACTTTGTGAAGACATTTTCAATGTATGCCAATTTATAATTTTCATTTGTCCAAAATAAAGTTGAATTTATTTTCTTGAGTTTCTTACATAAAAACTTACTTGTATTTCCAGACATACTTTCATGACCACCTTGTTCCTAATTTTCAAACACTAATAACTTTACTTACGATTTTAGTATTTGTTAAATTGATTCTGACACCATGTTTATGTTTTATAATGAAAACACTTATACTGTTTTGTAATTAATCGTTATTAATTATAAGTAAGTAATTATGATTGTTAATGTAGTCAGCTTTAGGCATAGCACACAGTAGCCATCTTGATTGTCAACTCTAGACTGCAGATTCATGTCTGTTGTCTATGGCCAAGGTTTATCTATGTTAATACAAATAATCATTTACATTATATCAACAAATATATATGGTTCTTCATTTTAAGGAGCTACTTATCAAAATATAAACTAGCTATTTGCTAAAAACTCAAAAAATATTTTCTTTCTGTATTATTATTGTTGTTTCTTTGTTGTTATATACAATACTAAGAAATTGTGTTTTGAGTTTTTGGCCGATAACGCAGTTATCTTTTCAGTTACAGGAAAACATAAAAAAACTCTTTGTGATTGTCATTAACAAAGTAATTTTTTTCTTGTAATTTCTTTTTTAAGTTTGTGTTTTTTGAGCTATTAATTTGACATCAAAAATTTTAGTCGTCCTCTGTTTTTTTAAATATTAAAAAAACTTTCTGGTTTTTTGTAAAGTGATATATTGTGGTCACGCAAAAAATAGGTATACAAAATATTAAGTATTTTGTAACAAACAAACAAAATTGATCAAATTTGAAACAAAGCAATTCCGGACTTGTGTTCAATTGACATTTTTTCATTAGTTTGTTGTGTAGAATCAGCTTTAAAATACATCCTGTAAACACTAACAATTTAACTTAACTTTTTCCTCAAGACGTTAAACAGATACGATATTTTAAAGTTAATTGAATTAAAAGTAAGATTCACCACAAGTCGTCTCTCTCTCGGTATTCTTTGTGAAATTAAAGCTTCGAAAATTCTTTTATCTCCGCGCCTCCTGCAAGCTGGAAAATCTCGTGAGATTGCGTCGCTTTGTTGCAGTAACTGTAAGACACTTCGAATAGCTTTTCTCTTTTGTTTCACCTTACTTGGTTGAAACTCATTCAAGCGACAAATATCAATATATAAGTATTTTGTTTTAATTCAAGTGATTTTTTCATGGTATTAGCGCCCTAGTTAAAATTAAATAAATGTAAAATATTCGAAAACAAGTTACATACATTATTTTCGTATAAATAAATGTATAAATACTGATTATACATATAATAAAATCGTGAATACACTTTTCGTCTGTTTGTCTGTGTGTTTGTGCGTTTTTTACATCACAATAACAGAACGGTGATGTGTTGAGATAAAGCCAGGGCTGGCAATTAGTGTTTGTTTCATTTAAATCACTTTAAAAATAAAAATATTTGTCTAGGGATAGAAATAACCAATTGTTAAAATTTCACAAATATATAATACTAGCTGACCCGGCAATGCTTCGCTATTGCATAATTATTTTGGTGAAATAAATGCGACAAATGATCGTGATTTAGTAACTTTGACCCCCAAACCCCCCTCCTAAGATTTGGAATTTTTTAAAACCCTTTCTTGATGAGCACCTATGGCCCTGCAGGAAGCTACATACGAAATTTCGTTCTAATCCGTTCAGTAGTTTTTGAGAAATCTTGATTTAGTAAATTTTACCCCCCAAACCCCCCTAAAATTACGAATTTTTTTAAAACCTTTCTTAGTTAGCACCTATGGCCCTAGAAGAAGCTACAGAACAAATTTCGTTCCAATCCGTTCAGTAGTTTTGGAGAAATCTAGATTTTTAGTTACTTTGATCCCCAAACCCTCCTAAAATTTCGAGTTTTTTTAAACCCTTTCTTAGCGAGCGCCTTTGGCCCTAGAGGAAGCAGCGTACCAAATTTCATTCCAATCTGATCGGTAATTTTGGAGAAATCGTGATTTAATAATTTTTACCCCCCAAACCCCCCTAAAATTTCCAATTTTTTAAAACCCTTTTTTAGTGAACACTTATGGCCCTAGAGGAAGCTACATACCAAATTTCATTCCAATCCGCTAGGTAGTTTTGAAGAAATCGTGATATAATAACCTTGATCCCCAAACCCCCCTAAAATTTCGAATTTTATCAACCCCTTTCTTAGTAAGCACCTATGGCCCTAGAGGAAGCTACATATCAAATTTCATTCCAATCCGTTCGGTAGTTTTGAAGAAATCGTTTTTTAATAACTTTTATCCCCCCAAACCCCAACTAAAATTTCGAATTTTTCAAACCATTTCTTAGTAAGCACCTATGGCCCTAGAGGAAGCTACATACCAAATTTCATTTCAATCCGTTCGGTAGTTTTTGAGAAATCGGGATGAGTGTGTCAGTGAGTGAGTGAGTGGTATTTCGCTTTTATATATATAAATAGATAATTGTGAAATTTTACCAATTGGTTATTTCTATCCCTATTATGGAGTTTCTCCAAGTACCAACTGTTTTTACTTTAAATATTTGTCTATTTAAAAGTCTGTCTAGCGGGCATATGTTGTAACTAATTAATTGTAATGTGCGCAAATGTAGTAACTGACGGCTCTGTGTATGCAATTCAAATTTATTAAATGCACATGTTGTAAAGTAAGGAGTTGTGAATGCAAACCCAAATAGTTAGTATGTATAAACATTGCATACTCGCGCCTGAAAGTCATCAGGACAAAATTGTAGCAGAGCATCGCGGCAGGTACAATGCCCCCGTTACAGATGAAGTTTTAGCGGACTCAGTGATCGGAAATTCAATAGATGTGGCTTTGTTCTGCGTATTTAACGCCTGCGAAACATTTTTTCATACACCGGGAGTATTATTTAAGTTAACGCATTTTTATAGGTTAAGGACCACAATGACACCTGACACCATAATAACCGCTACATGACATCCATCAACTCCGTTCTCTATAAGGTTCTCGTACATAGTACCTTATGTTGAACCGTGCCCGGCTGTCTCCTTGGCAGTATATTAGAGGAGAACACAAGCTGTGCTGGGCGCGGCGCAGGGGGCTCTTCACCAACATAGACTGTACATGGTGTAACATCTACATCTAACAGTGACACTGCCCCCACGAGTCCAACCTCAGTTGCTAGGGTACTGAATTCCTAACGTGCGCCAGTGTTACCAGTATGTACACCGTGAGATCGTAGTAACTCGTCCACCACTATAAGGCCAAGATTGGTTACTGGCCCGCCAGAAAACTCCTGCTACGGTTCCGGAGATATCCTTCAGGACCTCCCCATGAATCCCAATGGCTTTCAGATCTGAATACCGCACCTGCCCTTGCCTCTCCCTTCATGACATCCCGTCATGACATTATAGACCCGCCTTGACACCCGCCGCCTGGCCGGTCCTAAAGTATAGCAACCTCCCCCCAACTGCCCTGCAAAATTTATTTACTGTCGCGATGGAGATGAGAACGATTTTGGAAGGATAACAGTTTTGTATCGTCGTATGAAATCGTTGGCGCAGCAAGTTCTTGACCTAGAAATATTTATTATGATTGACTATTGCGATTGCATTATATAAAACAATTTTTTTTAAACTTTCTCCCCCTATACCATAGTATATGGAGAAAGTATTGTATTCGTCAAAATTTTCGAGTTTGAGTTTTTGGTGGAAATATCCGTTTTGGGTCCCCCTGAACCTAAAAAATGGTTTTCGGAGTGATGTCTGTGGGGGTGTCTGTATGTGTGTGTGTGGGGGGGGGGGGGGGGGGGGGGTCGGGGTGTGTGTGTGGATGTTATCAGACCTAGAGCCTATACCAGTCGTCCGATTTTGATGAAATTTGGTATGGCGGTACTAATCCACGGTATCGCCAAGCGTTTTTTTATTTTTGTGAATTTTTATTTTTAAGGGTAACTTTCCCATAAAAACCCTTAAAATAACGGAAAAATAAACTTTTCTCAAAAACGGCTCTAACAATTTTGATTAAAATTTTATAGTTTATTAGGGACCTAATTTCATAAACTATAAAATTTGAATCGAAATTGTTCGAGCCGTTTTTGAGAAAAGTTGGTTTTTCCGTTATTTTATGTATTATTATGGGAAAATTACTCTTAAAAAAAAAAAAAAAATTATTTTGAATTATTATTCTACTGATGAAAAGGTAGAGTATGTTATAGTACTTTGACGGAGAAAGTATGTGTCAGTTTCCTGGTACCGTTTTTTTTTTATTCTGATTGGGTTACACGTCTTCATACTTATTGTAGGCCGTGAGTCTTTGGAAAAAATCCCAACTAAAACAAATTCTACGAGCAGTAAGTTGTTGCCCCCTCCTATTAGTAATTATAATAAGTTAGTTTTGAAATTTCAACAAATGTTTGTTAAACATTAAAGTTATATTGAAGTTGAGATTGTTTAGAAGCAGGGGGTTACAGTTCAGTGTCCAACATGTTCAACTCTGCCTTCTAGCCTTTAGTTTAGTTTTGATTTACGTCAACACCAGAATACGCTCGCAGCTGTCTCAGTTGGGTTGATTATCAAGGATTATTTAAAATCACGTTATAAATGGTTTTATAATAGCTATCGTCCTCGGCTTCTTCCCCGTTGAAAATAAGAAGCGTAAGTTGATAATCTTAAATTGCTGAAAATTGCATTCCTGTGTTATAGCCACTGAACCACATGTTTATAATTTAATAAATATTCGTACCTGTGTATACCGTCTGCGGTCTGTAGATCACCTCGTTAAGGCTACCGCGGTTTCAGAAACACTGTTTCCATCTTCAGACCCATACAATACGTCATCACGAATAGACCGGTGCATGCAACGTATACATGTTATTTATGCGTTATGTTTAAATGTAATATTAGTGTTGTGTTGTGTGTTTTTATACGGTTTTTATATACTTTGACGACGACCTCTGATGGAGTGATTTGACGTATTGTATGTGCCTGAAGATGGATACAGTCGTTCTGAAACAGCGATAGCCTTAACGAGGTGTTCTACAGACCACAGACGGTGTACTCAGGTACGAATATTTCTTTAATTAAAATGTATAGTTTGTCAATATTTTCTTGAAAACGGTTCTAAGGATTATCTCGAGATTTTATTTGTAAGGGTTTTTTACCAAGGGAATCTGTTAGATTGTTGTTCCGGAGATTTCGTTATAAGCGAGTCAGTTAGTCGTCATGTTATGGATTTCATTTTGATAAGTTTATAGAAATGTCAAAAACATTATCACTGAAACTGATTTTTTAGTTTAACGTTTTTGCGAATTTAAATAGGATATATTATACTCTTATGGTGAGACCTAATTTCGGAATCAGTAAATGAGCACCTATCATGGTCCACAGAACACGTTTTCGGGTATCATCCAAAACTTTATATGTATATGTTTTCGCATTCTAACGACAGAAATTTAACTCTAGAACCGGCAATGTTAACAAAAATGGATGTTTTGCCGTTTGCAAGCATTTTTCAAAAATTTACCAAAAATAGTAAATGTACCCCAATCCAAAAGTGTTCCATAGCTTCTTTGTAGTAAAGGTTCAAAGAATTTATATGTGCCAGTAAAAAAAAATATAGATGTAAAATTTACAAATGTATTAACTCAAGAAACAAACAATGTTTAGTTACAAAAGGTAAAAGTTCAACTTTAGGCCTACATAAAAAGTAGTAAACATTTTTTGTAATTTTTTTCATAAATGTAAAAAATGTTTCGTAATTTAGTTCTGTATAAAAGTAATACAACTGTTTAAAAATAACTATCAATTTCAAATGTTTTATTTTGAAAACACCAGTTTTTATGTTCCTACTAAAAGACTGCTATCAAAACAGGCCTAGTTTGAATAGTAATTTAGGAATATATTCTTTGCCCAAAGAACGCTAGTTTAGTTTGGAAATAAACTCAACTCACGTTGATCGAATTATTAGCGAATGTCCATAGGAAAAATGAGCTATCGTAGTGGCCCTTATGGTAAGACCCAAGGTCGGTTAGCAAATGAGCATCGATCATGGTCCGCAAAATACGTTTAGGGTGTCATTAAAAATCATATATATGTGTTTCACACTCTAGCGGCCGCATTTTCAGTCCGATTTGGTTCAAATTTGGTACACATGTTGGTTGTCTGCGCCGCTCGAACGAGTTCGTTAGACAATAAAATCCAACAATCGGAAGCACGTTTTTTGATTGGAAATAACTATTTTTTTAGATTTTTCCTAAGAGAATGAATTTGTTTTTGAGTTTTTTCTTCAGAAATATAAATGTAGGATGTTATTCTGCACATTCTGATTTTTTACGCGACCTTATAGCTCGCTCGGTTCCCCCAAAATCGATCAAAACGTAAAATACCATAGAAGTATCCGGTTCAAAGCCATGTGATGGATTCTATCGTAGGGTTGGAGTGCGAAGCACGCAATGCATTATGTATAGAAGATACTCCCAATACGGGGGTTGGCGTGCGAAGCACGCAATGTTTTGTGTGTTAAAGATACTCCCAATATTCGGAATGGAGTGCGAAATGCATTGTGTATTGAAGATACTCCTAATATGCGGAAAGGTCTGCGAACCATTTTACAGCTATTCAGCACCGTCGTGAAACAGACCTTTGTTGGTTGAAACCCTAAAACATAGGCCTATAAACTTATTTTTTTTAATTTGCTCAACTCAAGTCAGTGGTTCAGCTGCGTGATCGAATTATTTGCAATTCAATAAAACCAGATTAACGATAACAGGGGTTGCGTTCGACCGATTCGTTTTTCGAAATGTAATAAGTTACAAATTAATTTGCTACAAATAGTTCAACAACGACAATGGTGCTGTGGATCAAACAATAAATTGTATCCGTTAATAAATTGTCTATATTGGATTTCAGTTA
Organism: Philaenus spumarius; assembly: GCA_018207615.1. Classification (NCBI taxonomy): domain Eukaryota; kingdom Metazoa; phylum Arthropoda; class Insecta; order Hemiptera; family Aphrophoridae; genus Philaenus; species Philaenus spumarius. The sequence continues at coordinate 144,039 of JAGFPH010003025.1, forward strand.
TAATAAAGGGTTGACAGTCTGTTTCGAGTGTTATTGTGAAGTGATAAATAACCTGAATTAATCAATTAAGTGCGCATGCGTAGAGTCCTCATTGTAATTATGTAGCACCCTAGGAATTGCACTCTCTATACAGGTTTCATGAAACTATTAGTTGACAAGGTCTGTTTTTATGTGATTAAATTAAATATTCGTAACTCATAAAATGCTCCAGTTGGTCGGTGTTTATAATTAGTTTATACATTTACATAGTATATTGTAAGAGAGGATGTTTATTTCGCCTATTGTTTTAATATATCTTTAACGATTTGTCGGTTCTACTTAATAGCAGTTGCAACAGAACCAGTTTTCTCACAGTTTACCATTCTTTCTAAGTACCTGTTATTTTGATTCAATTCAATTATAAACTTTTAACGGTCTTGAATTTTCGCGGAACATCTAATTTTCAGCACGCTTTAAACGATCCTAAAACTTCAGTATTTTAAAATAATTTTTGTTTTTTTTATTAGAAATTAAAATAGAAAATTATAAAATCAACTGTAACTTACAGAAAAAAGTGAATCTTTGAGTGTTACATTTTTCATCTGAGCTAAGAATAATAAATAATTCTGAATAATTCTGAATAATTCTAAATAAAGCTGAACCGGTGACGTGAGTTGAGGAAATTTCCAAAATGAAGTTAAAGGCCTATGTTTTAGTTTATCAACCAACAATTTGTGAAATAGGTCTATTACGACGGTGCTGAATAGCTGCAAAATGCTTCGCACGCCATTCCGCATATTGGGAATATTTTCAATACACAATGCATTCGCACGCTACCCACGCGGTAATATGCACCACATGGCTTTGAACCTGGTACTTCTATGGTATTTTACGTTTTGATCGATTTTAGGGAAACCAAGCGAGCTATAAGGCCTCGTACAAAAACATAATGTGCAAAATAACACCCTATATTTATATTTTTAGAAAAAAAACTCTTTAAACAATTCATTCTCGTAGGCAAAATCTCAAAAAATAGATACTTCCTGTCAAAAACGTGCTTCCGGTTGTTGGATTTTTTTGGCTAACGAACTCGTCCGAGCAACGTAGACAGCCAACATGTGTACCAAATTTGAACCAAATCGGACTAAAAATGCGGCCGCTAGAGTGTGAACACATATATTTGCATATGTATATACATATATACAACATACATGTATACATATATATATATATATATATATGATTTTAATGGCACCCCTAAACGTGTTTTGGGGACCATGATCGATGCTCATTTGCTACTCCCGACCTTGGGTCTTACCATAAGGGCCACTGTAATAGCTCATTTTTCGTATGGAAATTCGCTAAAAAGTAAAAATCAAACTAGATCTTGAATAAAAGTGAAACTATCCACCTTTGCACGCTAGACTTGGGCTGTTCAATTATTTACTTTCTTCAAAGTTTCTTTTACAAAATGTTTCCCTCGGTAGACATAAACTGAATATTGTATAAAAACACTCCCTTCTTAAAGCGAGAAGTTTTAAATCTAGATGCAGTAAATAAGTTGTATAATAGAGTCAGATTTGATATTCTATATCATCAAATGGAATAAGCTTCAAGGTGTGTTAATTGTGATTTTTAAACTGATAATTAGCGAATTTAAATATGTAGACGAGCTATTGCAGTTTCTCTTATGGGAGACCTAAGGTCGGGTGTGGCAAATGAGCATCGATCATGGTCTCCAGAACACGTATTGTTGTGCTATTAAAAACTGTATATACAGGGTATCTTGCAACCATATTAACAAACTTTATCACGTTATTCAGCATGTCAAAAGAAACAAAAAATGGTATATAACATGTGTCCTATCTCATTCCGTTTTCGGTCTGTCTGTCTGTATGTGTTTTTTACAAAACTAGTGGACATGGCAATGCTTCGCTATTGCTTGATTTACCTAACCTAAAATTATATTCAGTTTTTGATCCAAATCAGTTGTTGATCAAAATCAGCTGTTGATAAAAATCAGCTGTTTTAAGCTTTTCATACGAACAGCTGTTTTTTGTGC
>JAGFPH010003025.1:146089-166531 GCA_018207615.1 Philaenus spumarius
AATCTTTCTTCTTCTTCCTTAAGATTGACCTTCCATAAGATTAACATGGCAACTTGGAGGGCCACTGGGGCGAAGCCCTTAACATACATTGAGCTCATTTTAAGGGAAGCACAACTTCAGAGTGAGCTCTGTAAAATGACACCAAAAACATCAAAATCGGTTAAAAACTCTAGGAGGAGTTCTACTCACAAAATAACCCCTAGCAAACTAATTATGTATAGAACTTATTATTTTTGGAAGTAGAAAAGATATTGAACTCAAACTTTGTACACATATTTGTTGCGCATTGTTGCGTAACCTTTTATCACTGTACGAAAAATTAGAACATTATTTTAAATATTTTCAAAATGGCGACCGTTTAGAATTTTTAATGTCAAATATCTCAAAAACCGCTAACTTTACCAAAAAAATTACAAGAGACAAAAAGGTTTACTTTTTTAATGTCAAACTCAATGGTTTTTTTATTTTATCTGTAGCTCAAAGGAACTGATTCTACTGGTAAAAATAATGAAAAAAGTTCATATATTCATAGGTCTGGAAATGCTTCGTTAGAGAGTTACAGCTGGCGAAAGATTTCATCCGTGTTTCAGATAACCCACAGAAACGAATCCCAATTGAAATATGTAGGGCGTTAATTAAAGTGTAAAATTAAATTTAATTTATGTAAAATGAGCAGATAAATTTGATAAAATAGGTCCCAGTGCTGTAAATGCAGTAATTTTTACAATACTTAATTCAAAACGCAAAATTCGGTCTCAAAAAATGTTTTCTGTAGGGTATTACTACATTAACTTTGTGAAATGGGTATAAACCCTCAAACGTATTAAACGTATCTTGTAGAGAATTTATTTCTGAAGATATTTGTGTAAAATAAGCCAATAAAAACAAAAAAATTAATTAAAATATCTGGGAAAAGCATATCTTTACAAATAAATTAATGAATTATAAAATATCCGTCTACAATCGTGAGAAATTATATTTCAAAAATCTATTGACTTATATGCCTAGATACAAAAGCTTCATATTAATGCTTCAATTTTATTATATTTTATCTCTTCATATATTATAATAATGCATGTTAATCAAATAAGCAGACATAAATTCGCAAAACATTTAAACAAAAACACATTCAGAAGGTTTTGGTTTTAAACGAAACTTTTATAGATAAAAACCAATACTCACGTAATCGCACTCCCAACCCAAATTTAGAGTAGGCCTACACAATTTATTATTTTGTTATTTTAAACAGCTAATTTAATGTTGCTGTTATGAATTTTTTTCCGAGCTAAGAACATTCAGCTTTCAGTCGACGGTTTTGATGATTACAAAAACTTCAACTCCAAACTCTCTTACCTACTGAAAGACATGCTTAAACGTACACCAAATTTCGAAATCGATATATTGAAAGCTATAGAAACAGCAACATATGAACGGCTCGTTTATCTTTTGAAATGTTTTGTATATATTTGTTCAATAGGAAAGTGTCACAAACTGCTTTGATCTTATGAAATTTTTGCTGAAGACGATATAAAATGGTTAAAATGGACAACGGCAATTATTAATAAAATTCTACATATTATTTTGCTATAATATTATTTTCAACAAATAACGGAAATAAGGGGAAAATATTAAATTCTTTTGGAATTTTCTAAACTAAATTCTTGACTCTTCAATGTTTTTGCGGTAACAAGGAATGAGTTATTTTTGGCAAAACCAAAACTGTTAACCTAATGTGAGTAGCCGAAAGAGCGTGTGAGAAAGAGCTAACATTTTTAACAGAAATCCCTTAAGAGCATATTGTTGTTTACTTTGTTTTAATTAATGCTAGTTATTTTGACGAGCAGTTGATAGTTTTAACTCCAGCTAAGGCATCACGCACTATGCTTTCTGCTGTACTGTTAAAACCTTGGTGGGCACACAAGTCAAGATCGAGTGATACAAAGGGTCGTAGAAAAAACTGTATTTCAATCTTATGAGTTTTTTCTCTCTCAGTTTTAAGAAAGAATTCTCATTTTTATCATTGGCTTTGAAATTAATATTTTATATCTGCTTGGTATAAGACTTATAAAACATACAATAGTAAATATTTTCCACGCTAATAATTTCCAGGAAAAAATAATTAAGTCGAACCTGTAAGGTAATATTTAAATAATGAATAGAATATCTTGCATTTTATATTTAGAATGTAAATTTTACTTTGAAAGACGTAACATTGACGGTGGTTTTTACTGTGAACTACCATCTGCTTATCTTTCTTACTTACTGTAATTAGAACAACTTTAAATAGAAAAACAGATTATTACTGTTGATAAACTCTCTGAGTTGGCTTCAGTTCTTTTATCACGTGAAAGTTTTCATTCGCGTCGCAAAGTAAATGGACTCTGTAGAGATAACTTTTATTTTCAGTCATTGAATTTTCAAATCACAGATTAATTTGCACGTCAGTCTATTCTACGTGTAGGACTTCTAAAAACACGGGTTTCACTGCCAGGATCCACCCCTCCAACCCTCCTCTTGCAACGCTGTGTTTTTTCTAGTGAAATTCCATAGGAAAGGTGAACTATTGAATCGACTCTTACGGCGAGACCTAAGGTACACCTAAGTACACAGATTGTGAACTCGAACTCAGATCTACATCTGAACTCGTTTTCAGAATAGAGCGCAGTTCGGATACGACTTCGTTTCCTTCACCTTACCAAATGACGGATCGAAGTATGCATCTTCCCCGCGCTACGTTCTTAACCTGAGCAGGGTACAGACACCTGTGCAGTTGTCGGACGATCAACGTTCTCTTCACCACTTAGAGCAGGAAAGAAAAGAATGTGACTAACTTTCATGATGTTCTAATGAAAATGTTACATTGTTTTGTTATTATTTGTCCCGTATCCATGGTAATATATATAACTAATAGTTGAGTTAAAATATAATCGAGCTTGGCCTGTGAGAAAAAATATTTCTTAAAATAAAAACACAGAAATCGATTCTCACAAAATAATTTGTATCCATTTAAAGTGTTTCAACGTAAAAATCAACCTCAGTGACATTTGAGACTAATAATAAGGTGGTTATAAGTTGCGATGCTGAACTTATATGCATCATCCACATAAATGGTGCAAACAAATCAAATCAAAAACAGATTGCTTAGAAAAAGATTCGCTTGCTTACAACTGCCAATATAGTAGCGAAGATGCTACTAAGTTAGGACTCGTGGGACCAGGTTCAGCACTGTACCGATCGTATTTTTCGATAGACGATAGAACCGACTAAGGCAGTAAGTAGAAGAAGAAGCCGGTTTTGGCCACAAAAGGCATCACTCTCAAGTAATGCTAATAGTGGTCCCAGAGTGGAGGTACTGCCTGTACAGGAAATGGAGGTTAGGGTTTAGTGGGTATCGCTTGAACTGGAAATCCCACACGCCAGAGGGCAAGTGCTCTCTAAAGGGTGTCCGGACAGTTCCCCACACTGACACTTCCACACACTGCAAAAAATACTGACACTTCCCCACAACCCTTGGACGTGGCTACCTGTTTAATGACTCTGAAATAATCTCGACTGGCATTTCCCCCAAGGACATATCCCCCCCCCCTCCCCCAAGGAACTAGTCTAAGTTCATTAACCGCTTTAGTTTAGGCCTATACTTTTGCCAGTTAGCATTGTAGGTGTTAAAGTAAGTTTACTATTCGACCCTATCATAATATTTTTGCAGAGAAAAACGTTGTTGTACATTCTACTGTTAAATGTTGAATACAGGTAAACATACTGTGACTAAATACTATCGGTTATAACCTTTTAGGTTTTTTTTTAATTATTCTTGCATTTCTGTTGCCATAGGTTATAGAGGGGGGGGGGGTGGAACTGTCAGTCGATATTATTCCAGAGTCATCAAACAGGTAGCCGCGTCCAAGTGTCGGGAAGTGTCAGTATTTTGGGCAGTTTGTGGAAGTGTCAGTGTGGGTAACTGTCATGTAATCCTCTGAAGATGCCTAATGTGTTTCCCAATCCATCGGGGGAAAATAGCTATTGCGAATACTTTATTGTTCGTGGAGGATTTTCCATCCACCATAAAAGTAATAGACCAAGTGGTCTAGCCTGAAGTAATGTCTCAGACTGGGTCTACTGATGGAACGGGGAAGAAATGTTGGCAATGTAAGCTTCAGTAGCGTCTTAGCCAATCTGTAACGGTTTGTTTACAAAAGACGTAGCTCAAACAGTTTGAGTTTTTTTCAACCTGTGTAACTTACTAACGATCAGCAGACTGGAAACTACGCGAACATTTCCAACCCGAGTCTCACTTCACGGTAAGCTACTGATACATATCCACCGAGTGTTGATTCAACTTAACTCAAGCTGAGCGGTTTGTTTTGTCATCAAACCTTAGACGGATGCAGCACTCCGTGCGTATGCTGTCTGAACTTCAAGTTATGAGATTTCAGTAAGCCAAGACAGAAATGTAAAGCTCTTTGAGTGAACCCGCATTATCTTGTCACACAATCCAATTTCAGTAACAAGTACATTACTTTATTAAAGTTGTTGTTATTACCGAATAAGCGAAACTCTCGAGAGAGCATTGCATTTCAAAAATATTATGTCTACATGTATTCTATTATATACAGAGTGTCCTACGTGGATAGGTAAAGATTTTAGGACATGATACTACTAAACATAAGAAAACAAGTCTAATAATATACAACAAGGTCGCGAAATGCTTAGTTGTTTTAATTATTATTATGTTTAGTTGTTGTTGCATTATTATTATTTTTACTAAACGTTTACAATATTTGGAAATAGAAAAGTTATATCTCTCAAATTTGTTTTATGTATTTATGCTCTGTGTATTGAACATTCTCCCAATACGGGGGTTGGCGTGGGAAGTACGCAATGCATTGTGAATTGAAAATACTCTCAATACGGGAGTTGGCGTGCAATGCACTGTGCGTCGGCCGCTTCTCATATTGTATAGTGTCAAGCTCACATGTGCGTCCTTAGCAGTGAACGTGTTAACAGCCCAGGGGTACAAGTGACAACTTTTATCAAACATTGGCTGATAACAAAGAATAAGAGGATGAAAACCTAATTCATCTTTGTTATTATTTTAGTCTAGAACCTAGCATATTAAAAATACATTGTTTTAGTGATCATGGTTTAAATTGGATTTGATTATAACAGTTTAAATTTAAACTGATTTTTTTTTAAACTAACTTCACTGCACTTATACCCCTTGCCTTCTCAGCCCTTTAATTATAATAAAGTAAGCTTTTCTCGAATATTTTCAAGAAACCTGTGTCGGTTCAGAACACTGTAAAACAAGTCATGAATGTAAATAGTTGGATATATAGTTGGTTTAATTTGAAATTTGATCATTATTTTTATCTCAGCCCATTTAAAATTGAAATCTAAAACATGACATAAACGTGATGGTCTATAGTGATTGTTTGTTTATATTATTTGATACAAATTTTTAATTGTCACTTCTGTCGGATGTAATACGACTTCTCTCTTTTTCCTTTTTTCTCTCCTTTTTCTCTATTCTTTTTTACATAATAAGTTATAATTTCTAAGTTATTTTGTGCATGACCGTTGTAGCTATGTGGGCTCTAATCCAGAGATACACATTTATTTTGTAATTACTTTTATGTAAAATGTATAGAGAATAAATAAATAGTAATAACATACTCCTAATAGTACTGGGTCGTTTCCATTTTTATTTTGTTTTATTTTATAAAATCTGTTATTACCAAAACGTTTTTAAGCCTAGTAGACAACATTCGTAAGAGGTTTCGAATCATTTCAAATTAATAACGAGGAAAAATCGCTGTCAAATGTTTTTTTTTATAACATATAAATGGTTTTCTTACAACGACGAAGGAAATATCCATTGATCAAAGTTAACGAAGTTTTCCCGATTGAAGAATGAAAGGACTTTAGGGTGGTGTGAGGTCTAAAAGCAAACATTAATCAAATTTTGTCTAAGTGTTTGAGAAGACCGCCTTCTGTGGGACGTCGTTTGATGGATCCTTTTCAAATTGGAAGAATGTTGATTTATAAATATAAAAGTTGTATTTAATTTAAGAGAAATAGTAATTAGGTAATCGGTTTTATCTTTAAAAAAACAAACAAGACAAAACCAAAATAACAAAGGCAGAAACCCAGATCAACGGGGAACGGTACTGTAAATATTTAACATTAGGGTAAAGCCATGCGTGCTCCGCACGCCAAAACGTTGGGACTTCCTATACACATAATCATGTTATGTTTTCTTTACAATAAAGGTGTAGGATTAACATTGACACCAAAGCTAAGATGGTAAATAGTGTTAAATGTTCAAATCAAATTATTTCGTATATTTTATAACAGCAGTTATAACAAAGGTTAAAAGAACCAGCAAGGCACAGGTCTACACTTTAATAAAATCCTAACCTAAAAGTTAGAAATTCAAATAATTGCTTCAAAGTTTGAGATCAGCTGTTAATGGAAATATTTGAGCAAACAGCTGCTTTATCTGTTATTTTATCCAATTGGTTGCTGTGGTAATAAATGTAAATACATGTGTTGGTTCCCTTACATATTAAATTATTCTTAGAATTCTATGTAGAGTGCATACACTAATACCACACTCAAAATCATTACTCACTAAATAAATACTGCTTACATTTTAATAATGATCACCATTTTTCGCATACTTCTTTTAATTATAATAATATTATAACTATCTATACATAATTAATTTGCTAGGGGTTATTTTGTGAGCAGAACTCCTCCTTGAGTTTTTTTTACCGATTTTGACGTTTTTGGTGCTATTTTAAAGAGCTCACTCAGTTGTGAGTCCCTTTTAAAATGAGTTCAATATATATTAAGGGCTTCGCCCCAGCGACCCTCAAAGTTGCCATGTTATCCTTATGCCAGATAAGATTTGTTGGTTGAATCATTATATTTTGACAGCTGTTGTCATAACAAATGCTAGCAAAACAGGAAGAAGTGGTGTTTTTATTTTTAAATTTTTTTACCATTGTTTACAAAACACATTTGCAATTCGTTTATCTAAGTCAAAGGGATGAAATGGGATAAACAGACGTAAACAAACGATTCCACTTATTTTTGGAAAGATTTTTGAATTAGGCGCTGCTGGTGTGAACCTAGCAGCGCCCATTTATTTTGTTTAGTACTTGAACTAAGGCTAAACAAACTATGAAAATAGCTCAACAAACGTAGACAGACGAAACTGATAATTAATTTTTGGAAAGGGAGCTAGCTGCCAGCTTCACATAGCCTATTTTAAAAAGACACTGTTGTAAAACATGTTTCAGTAAAATACACAATGTTTTGGAAAATCCACAATGTGTGCATATTACGTCAGTTTGTGTACAAAGCTGTCTGTACACATTAAACATCAAAGTAAAGTTCGTTCCGCTTTGATGCAGAGTGTGTTTATATCGGTATGTTTACCTGAACATTTCAAACAAGTATCAATACTGCCAATGCATTAACCCTTCAGAAGACATCCCTCTTAAATGCGTTTCGTCATAACGTTTTTAAACAAATTACCGCGAGTTAATGCAGACGTTTTCGTAGGTTATCTATAGAAAACCTGAGATATTAGGTTGCAATAGATCTTGGATACAAGGGCTGAACAATAATCTTTGTAACCGAAAAATCATTCGCATTCTAACTTACTTAAATCCCACTTAATTAAAGTACACACCGTATATTTAGTATCGTATAGCAGGGTATAGTGCGTTACCAACTTTCAGAAGGTAAACAACAACAAATATGTGTATCCACAATGCTGTTTATAACCACGCTTACAATTAATTAAAAATAGCAGTGTAGTGGCGTAACGGCAACTCTCCAGGTGGGTATTGTTATCATCAGTGTTGCCAACGCCAGGAAAATATCCTTACAACTTACTTGATCTTACATCACTGTTACTTTTGGATTATTTTTTTATTTAATTTTTTTTGTATTTTTTCGTATATTTGTATTTTGTATATTTTTCCGGTGTAGCGGTTAAGAAAAACTTTAAAATGATGCCTCATTAATGTAATTTGATGATGTATTAAGGAAGTTATGGCGTATCGACAAAAAAATGGCCTTGAGAAATAATTTAAAAAAAAAAATCACCTTATTTACTTATTTGTCGGGAATAAATTGTGGAAAACCGTCACTTTCTTAGGCCAGTAGACTTTTAACCAAAAACCAAAACAGATACTGCTGAGGAGGAATTAACAAATACATAACACACAAAGGAGCTAGTTAATTAACTCCTTGTCCGTGTGCTGGAGCTCCGTTATGGAATCCTGGACGAAACAATGACGATTTCTTTTACTCTACAACTAAAAAAACAAAACACGAACAACACAGACAAACACCTCAATACACCTGTACGTACACATGAATATACATAAAACATTTTATAATTGCACATCATTCAACTGTTCTAAATAAGGCCCCAACATAGACATTCGAAAGAGAAAAAAAAAAATTTTTTAGTTTACATTTTATTGCCTGCAATGAAAGCCCAAATTGTACATCGTGCGGCGCAACATTATACAATTTGGGACCTAAAAATAACCATGTTTTCATGAACAAACTGTTATTTGGTTTGGCAGTTCTATAAAGGACGCCATGCCTGGTTTTATATTTATTAGGTATACATTTCAATTCATCACTATCGTAGCCACACCTTTTAAAAAAAATTAACAACACCTTATATATATACAAGTATCTTAAGGGAAGAATATTTAGTCTTACAAAAAGAGGATAAGAACTTGACCTTCTACCTTGACCACATATTGTCCTAATAAATGATGTTTGCGCCTTGTCAATAACATTCAAATGTGATCTATACGTACTACTCCAACAACTAACTCCATATTCAAATTTTGAATGAACAAATGCGTAGTATGTTTTGACAAGCACTTGACTAGGACAAACAAGTTTGAGATAATGAAACTTTCTCAAAAACATGTACAAATATCTCTTTAGACTCTGAATGTGTCTTTTCCACAGTAAATTTTCATCAACAATAAGGCCTAAATATTTAATACTTTTAGACCGAATCAATTTTTCGCAATCACATCTCAGACCACTGCAGTTTGATAGGCTATGTGATAAGAGAGTGGTTCATAAAACACAAATGAATCGGATAACGAGAAATTGATATGCATAGTTTTCTTTGTATTAAGAGCTAATTTATTATAGTTAAACCATAACGATTTAGTTATTTTATTTACCAAGTAACAGAAACACAGCCATAAGGTTATAGCTTTTTATTTGTACTTGTTATAAACTTTGTAATTCGTTATTAAGCGTTACTTTTCATACTATAAAGAGGTACAGTATTATTTATTGATTTCTTTACAGTATAAAAACATAATGTTAATACACTTAAATGTAATTTAATATAGTTTGCTAAGTAATGTTGATTATATGGTAGACAATATTTGGATTTAAAATAAATCATTAAATAAATCATTAGTATCATACAACATTGTAAATTAATTTACATTTAATCTTTGGGTGGTTAATGAAAATATTTTTTTTTTTTAACAACTTATATGCATTACTAAAGCTATGTAGGTAACTAACAAAACCTCAGAGGCAATAAATCGTCTGCCAGTACGGCTATAACGAGACGGTAGGCAAACGCTGTGAGAATTGAACGAGATTCTGGCGCGCACCTAATCGTAACTTTAAGCCGCTGTAAAAACTAAACTACTTGAGCAAATTTATTGAAAAAATATGTTACATAAAATATAACTTATTGGCTCAAACTTTTCGATTACACCTCGTCTCTGACAAAAAAAAAAAACAAAAAAGTTCCTCATAGAGCAAATTTTTCATGCCACAATTTAAAGTTCCATATTAAGTCCTAGTTTTGGTAATGTATTTATACCTTTAAAGTTTTTTTATAATTAATATTTTTTATACCATTATCATCCCACACTGATATTCTGTCATTGTGTAAAAAAATTCAAAAGAATCAGTGCGTTGTAAGTGTTCAAAACAACAGTGTATTTGAAACACGCGTATCACAATTTTAGCGTCATCTGCGAGCCGTTTCGGCTTTCTAGACTTTCCCAAGATGGCGGACTTAGGCACACTTTTCATACTGTACAGGTGTAGGCAACGACCAATCTATTTTATTCTGTGGTCGGTGGTTTCACGATAGCGGATAATTGGAAACTAAGCATTCCGGACTTATTTTTATTGAAACTGTTTTAACCTGTAGAATAGCCTGGTGCAATTTGGGACAGTACTATCTGGTTATCCTGTATATAAATATTTCCGAAGGAATACAAAGTAGACTACGCTATCTTTGTCTGTCCGTAAGATACTTTTTTAATGGACAAACAAAGGCTTTCTTGCCGTAGGCATTTCTTTGTAACGTAAATCCTAAGAGGCTCGGTGCTGCCCCTATCGGCGATGTAGTGCATTATTCTACGAGTTACTGTTTTCCTTTACAGTGATTTCGATGAGAAAACTAGGGACAAGAACAGAACAACGTTGTTATTACATTGTGAGGATGAAATAAACTTTGATTTTGTATTGCAAAACAAATAATGCAGCTGTCGTGGGTTGAGCGAATTTCCAAAATTAAACTAATATGTTTTAATTAGGGTATTAACCTGTATTTGGGCAATTAGTCTATTCACGAAGACGTTAAATAGCAGCCAGCATGTATCAATGAGGCCTGTACGTACGTGAGTAACAGATATTTTAACAGCTGACTTCACCCAAAATCATCTGTCATACTTAAACAAACCCAGTGTAGATTATAGTTTGGGGTTATGTTTACAACTACAGCCGTTATTATTAATTGTGCAGTTGATTTTTTTAAATGAGTTATAGAACGTACGATATACGTTATAATGTTTGCTTTGAGGTTATAAACTGTATATAAATACAACCTTTTGTCATCAATATATTTGTTTATACAAGTTTAAAGATGAGATACCTATTCGTTTAACTTTGGAAACATTCGTACATCTTCGTAAAACATATAAACATATTCGATTATTAATTTCTTCACTATAATATTAATAACTTCTAAATCATTTGATCTGTCAATATGAAAGAAAAAGCTATTAAAAGATAGTATTTTTATATTTCTTTAAATATATAACGTACGTAAATAAACATGTTTAATAAATAGGACTACAGTTTTATAATCCTTATTATTGTACACATTTACCGAGTTAAAAATGCCCGTCAGCATAGTTAGTTAGGCCTAGATAAGTAGGCCTTAATGTTGTTTTTAAATAGTTTGCTTTCTAAATTATGTACTTCTGATGTGTATGTAATTAATCAGCTTGTGATTTTTCAATAGATGGCAAATTTTAAACAACTAAAAGGTCCTAATAAATCCATTGTTAGAAATTCACATTAAAACAGAACTCGTACCCCTGTCTCAAGTACTTCAGCTGTATCGCTATGAACTTTAATTTATAAACGTCTGGTTAATTAATGAAGCCTGGAAACAAAGGATCTTTGAAACAATTTTCATAATGTCGCTGAACGATTACAATCCAATTTGCGAGGCAAGGATATTACTTTATTGTATCCTTTAACTGTAATGGGTAAATTTAAAGCGCATACAAGAGCTCATATATGTCGTTTATATTTCTGTTTTTGATTGTATTAGTCCGACAAATTTTACATTTTTATTTACTAGTATTTGGAAGAGTCAACACAGATACAAAACTAACAAGATGTGTTACAACAATAATCAAACAAAATAAATTAAAATATATAAACAACAAACAAAATGAATCATTTTAAAAATGAAAATCACACAAATATAATCTGCAATAAATATTTACAGAGTGGCTGTTGATATGTATTAAACATTTTTGGTGATTAACTACTTAGTATTATAGAGAAGGTCTAGCAAGGGGCGTCGACTCGAGATGCGCAGTAGACTCGGAGTTGATTCGAGTGGTGGGGATCAGAGAGGCTTAGTCTATTGCCGCCCTCCAAACAAAATACTTCGATCTAAAAGTTCTTGTACAAAAGTGATAGTATCGTGGTGTCCCTTCCCCTTCCAGCGTTCGGCGTCCCCACTTAAATTTTCCCCTCCCTCCAGCGTATCGTAGAGGTCATTCTATATCTGACTAATTATACCAGCGACCTAGTCCGTAGTATAATTTTTTTATTTTATAAATTATTTTAAAACGTCGGTACTTGTAAACGTAAAACTTCAGAATCTTCATACAATTTCCAACAGGAATGGCCTAACATAATCGAGGTATAGTAATGTTCAATATTAAAAATGATCAGTGAAAGTTGAAATTTGTAATTATTGTACACAAATAAAGAATATAACATGGTTTATGCATCTCCTATGTATTTCACTTAATCCCTCCCTAATAAGTAAGCTTTCAAATAATGCAATAAACCTTCCGTTGGTCCCGAGTTTTAAAGAGCCTTAATATGAAAATACATCCTATGATGAAATACATTCTGTATGGTATTAAAAGATATTTACACAAACTGACTAGATAATTAAGGTTCGATAATCCATGTTTACAATAACATTCCAATATCCTTCCACAAACTTAAGATTAGATAAATTAGATAGTGAAGTAACCGCAATGTCGTTTTCAAATCGGGAATATGGAGAAATGCACGTTGTTCGTGGACTTTTGCAACGGAAATGCGCTAGTCGCTCAGAATGAATGTCTCACTCGGTAACCTGCACAATTAGTTTTTACATGATATTTTGCTCGACAGGTTCCCCCAAAATCGATCAAAACTTGAAATACCATTTAAGTACAGATAGCGCCAATTAGGATGGAGCGCGAAGAGGGGAGTGTGCAATCTCCTACGCCGGCTCCCACCACATTTCCCCTCTCGCGCCGGAGTACAGTCAGAGCCGCCTGCCCTACCTAATTCATGTCTGCTATGTAGTCGTGTTGATTGCATATCAACACTTTTTGGCAGTGACTGTACTGAAGACTCACACTCGAGTAGGAGAGGGTAAGACGTTACAGCGCATGCTCAAGTGACGCTTCACGCTACTTGGCACTATCTGTACTCGCTTCAAATCCACGAGGTAGGAGCTTATGTTCCGAGGCCTACGGGCGGCATGAAAACTCACGAAGACCGATTTACCAAATAGTTGGTTGAAACCGTAAAACATATAAGCTTAATTCTGGAAATTGGCTCAACTCACGCCAGCGGGTCAGCCGCGTGATCGAATATTCAGTTTTACACAGTTGCATGTTATCTGCAAATAGACAATTTGTAATGGTCGTGCAAATAAAATTATTTTGTTGAAAACTTTACCATTAATATTTTATTCCACCATTTTGTTTATATTGTAAAATCAAGAATGAAACGCGTGTGCACGTTTTATATATCTTTGTAACATAACTACTGTAAAGCGTCACGTTTGAACAGCGTTCCATATGTCCAGAGTATTAATTCAAACATTGCCAGCTATTTATGGGCCACAAAGTATAATACCTCACACGCCTGTTGTTTGGAACGAAGTCCCTTAACGCGGATTGCGGTAGGAGTTGGAAATGCAATGCGTAACGAAAAAATGTTATTAATTGGTTGCTATGGCAATGGCAAATACAAAATACGAGTAACGAAAAAGAGTTATCAAATTGGTTGCTATGTCAATGAATGTAAATACATTAAAAAAACATGTGTTTTAGCTCATCAATTGAAATCAAGAGACGATCGGTTCCGTCCGGCGTAGTTCAGATATTATCGTCAAACTCTGAAAGCAATTTTAAGTCTAGGCCTAACCTAAAATTACTCTATGTGTGTTGCTGTTAAGACGGGTAAAATAAATGAGACGTACACACAATAATTTTGAGTTATTCCTAGACTGATGAACCAACATTTTATATTTATTGAATGGACATTTAATTGCGTTGACCGTCTTAGCTTTTATGTTATAATTAATTCCACGCCTTTATTATAATAACATTAAGCGTGTGGAAACGGTAAATATTTGTATAAAAAACAATCTGACAATGAACGGCAATTGGAAGATTGAAATTTCGTGTGTATGTTGCCGTTAAGGCTGGCAAAAGAATTGAAGTAAAGGCGCGATGAACTTTGTTCCTGACGGGGGTCCCACTACCGCAAACATTTACTTTTTGTCTCGAAAATGTCAACTCTATTCTTACAATCCTGAATTTGGCCAAACACGT
Source organism: Philaenus spumarius (assembly GCA_018207615.1). NCBI lineage: Eukaryota > Metazoa > Arthropoda > Insecta > Hemiptera > Aphrophoridae > Philaenus > Philaenus spumarius. The sequence goes on from JAGFPH010003025.1 coordinate 160,255, forward strand.
TTGATTAGACTGTGCAGATTAAGTTACTCTAACAGAATTCAATTATTACATCTCTTTCGTCTCAAACCACATTCAAGAAATTCAACATCTAATATTACTTTTCTCCTTTAGCCTTAGCCTCTGGCGTTCTTAGAAGTCATGAGAAGTGAGGTAGTACAGTATCAACGTTTTAAGACAAAAACACACTTTTGTAGGATGTAGGAATCTTTTTAAAAATGTGATTCTTGAATTATTCTTACCACTGACTATTGTAGTTTATTTTACTATCATTTCCATGTTTTATTATCTATATCCAGCCTATATAATAAAAATGAATTGCTGTTCCTTTGTAAGCGCATCACTTGAGAACGGCTGGACCAATTTGGCTATTTTTTTGTTTTAAAATATTCGTAAAAGTCCGATCTACTTTAGGTTTTTATACAAAGAAAAATTTTTAAAGTTTCCGGAAAATGTTTCAATTTTGGAAATAACTAAACAGCCTCTTTTGTATGGGCTCAAGACCATAGTGCACAAAAACAGCTGTTCATATAAAAAGCTCAGCAACACGTCATGTTTGTCTACACATTAATTACCATACCAACTTTCATCAGCATTTATAATCAGTTTATTATTATTCAAAACCGACAGCTTTTTTGGGTTGGATTGGCCAACTTAAAGCAAACAAAAACAAAAACAAAAATCAACTAAAAAGTCTTACTATATTTAGATTTAATTCAAACATTGGTTGTTACATAATATATATAAAATATCTGAGTTGCATCAAAAACTGAACACAATTTTAGTTTAGGCCTGCAATGAACCAAAACATGTTTAATGGCAACCAATTGGGCTAATTTAGAATCAGGTTTTTTACAATTCTTCACAACTATCAGTTTTATTAGATTAGGTAAAAGCAAACAAAAGATTTACTGTATTATATATAAAGTTTTACAAACTATACATCTAAATTTGTGTAGTATATTCTTGAGTGGCATAAAAACCATTTTACAATTCGATTACTTAAGTCAATGTAATGAAATGGATTAACTACCCTTTAAATTAAATCAAGCAATAGGGAAGCATTGTTTGGTCCACTAGTATTTAATAATGTTTGACCTGACCGAATGACTGACTTACTGAAATAGAACCAACGCAGAGCAAAAACTACGTAAGATACAATACGACAATGTAAAGGTATGTTCATATGGGCCATAGGCTTATACTAAGAAAAGATTTTACAACATATTTTTTGACCAGTCAAAATAGTAAAATTTTGGGATTGACTCCCAGCTCTCTATCAGATAAAACAGCTGTTCGGATCAAAGACTTAGCAACACACATACATACCTTAGCAAGCAAATTTAGAATCAGTTTATTATTTTTCACAACCAACTGATTTTTTATGTTAGATTGACAAACTAAAAGCAAACACACAAAAATCTACGAAAAATGCTTACTGCATTATAATTCTGTTAAAACATCTGTTGTTACATAATATTGTTATGATTAAAAGAGCTCATCTGAATAACTCAACATTTTGTTTGCTTATAATTACAAAGAACCAAAACTTTGTTTTTTTTTTAGTTTTTTTTTAACCAATACAGCAAGTTTAAATTCTTCACAACTAACAGATTTTTGTAGATAGGGTAAACGCAATCAAAAGGCTTATTGTTTTATCAGCCATCAGTTGATAGATATTATATTGTTTATAAGCGCGAAAACCCCGATTTCCGCCAATTTATTTGTTGTGCATTCACGTTTATGGGAGCATTTTACCTAAAATATTTTCTCGTTACATTATAGAACGTTCTCAAACGATCCGAAACATCAATTTCCTTTAATAAATAGCTACTTAACTTTTCAATGTTTGTTGTCAAATGAAATCTTCGCTTGCAGTTTTAAAAAACCGTAATAATGAAGCTCCGGCCCGAGGGAGGAACATTAGCAAACAGTGTTTCAAAGCAGAGGCTGAAACTAATTAAATAGACTGGAACTAATTAAATAAAAAAACAGATGGGGATGTTACTGGTTGGGGGGGGGGGGGTTATAGCCAGAGCAGTGTTGTTTTATCAAGTCCTGAAATAATACATACATTTGCATTGCCAACCTAACAGACCAGTGCTATCGTATTTATGGACTTTAAAGCACTTTTTGTGGAAAGTCAATTGTAATTTATTAGAGGGTTTATGTTTATTTTTTTTACTTTTAATTAGCAAATAATGCGGTCAACTGCTATAAAAGCGAGTGTACGTCCGTACTTACAGGAGTAACATGTAATAAAACAGCTGATTTCGCCATTCATCTGCAATTTTAAAACAAAACCCAGCGTAGATTATACTTTGGTTATGTCTACTACTTCAATCATTTCTTGTGCAGTTGATTTTTTTTAAATATGAGTTATAGAACTAATGTATGTTATAAGATTTGCTTTGAGGTTATAAATTGTACACAAATCCAACGTTTTAACATCAAAATATTCGTTTACCTAAAATTAAAGAAGATGTACTTATTCGCTTAACTTCGGAAACATTCGTACATTTTCGAATAACTTATAAACATATTCGATTATTAATGTTGGTACTATAATATTAATAACTTCTACATCATTTGATCTATCAATATGTAATAAAAAGCAATTAAAAGATAATACTTCTATCTTTCTTTAAATAATAATAATAACTTATACAAATAAAAAATTTGAACAAATAGGGCTGCAGTTGTATAATCCTTACAATTATTGTACGCATTTACCGACTTAAAACCCTAAAATAAGATGTTTTTAAGTAGTATTTTTTTTAAATGATGCATTTCTGATGTGTATCTAATTAATCTGCCTGTGATTTCGCTCGGGGTTTACTAGTTTATTAGCGAATTTCCATAGGAAAAATGAGCCATTGCAGTGGCCCTTATGGTAAGACTAAAGGTCGGAAGTAGCAAATGAGCATCGATCATGGTCCTCAGAACACGTTTTGGGGTGACATTAAAAACCATATATATATACTCTAGCCGCCGCATTTTAAGTCCGATTTCGTTCAAATTTGGTACACATGTTGGTTGTCTATGTCGCTCGGACGAGAACGTTAGCCAAAAAATCCAACAATCGGAAGCACGTTTTTCGACCGGAAGTAACTACATTTTTGAGATTTTTCCTTCGACAATGAATTAATTTTTTAAAGATTTTTCTACAAATATAAATGTAGGATATTATTCTGCACATTTTGTTTTTTTACGAGACCTTATAGGTCGCTTGGTTCCCCCAAAATCGATCAAAACGTAAAATACCATGGAAGTACCCGTTTCAAAGCCATGTGGTGGATCCTACCGTATGGTTGGCGTGCGAAGCACGCAATTCATTTTGTATTGAAGGCACTCCCGATACGGGGATTGGCGTGCGAAGCACGCAATGTTTTTTGTGTTGAAGATACTCTCAATATTCGGAATGGAGAGCGAAGCACGCAATGCATTGTGTATTGAAGATAATCCCAATATGCAGAATGGCGTGCGAAGCACGCAATGCGTCGTGTATTGCAGATACTCCCAATATGCGGAATGGCGTGAGAAGCACGCAATGCTTTTGTATTAAAGATACTCCCAATATGCGGAATGACTTGCGAACCATTCTGCAGCTAATCAGCACCGTCGTGAATAGACCTATTTCCCAAAAACACACGCCTGTAAACTTTATTTTGGAAATTTCCTCAACTCACGTCAGCGGTTCAGCTGCGTGGTCGAATTATGTAAATTATTTACTAGCACTGTTCCTTGCGGTCTCATTCGCAGATACTCGTAAATAAATTTAAAAAATTCTCGGTTGACAGGCCACAAACTGTATTGTCTTCTGAATCGATTGTTTCCCATTTAGGCTTACATACAAGATCAGCTATTTGTAAGACAGTAAGCGTATAAATCGCCATTGACTAAAATTTGTCTGAGTCACAGTTCTCGTCTACGAGTATGTTTTATCGAAAGTATGTTTTATGAACAATATTGTACCCCTTAGATGCAAATAATATAAGTGCAAATCCTTATTTCCTCTTATATATTATACTTAAGAGTGATATGTGCCAAATTTAGGTCTCCAGCTTATTAGGCCGTTTACAATTTATATAACGTTACGGAACAGGAAATTTATTTGATGTTCTAGAACCTCATGGAACATTCAAGAATATTCTTGGACCTTCTAGAATATTCTCAAATGTTCTTGAACATTTTGGAAGCTTCTAAAATATTCAGGAACATTCCGGCCACTTCATCAATTTATTCCCAGCTCCTTCGTTGACTTCCCTTAAGAAATCCATTGTTGCGATGCGCTATTCTGTCGCCCATGTCACCGAATCCATCACCTGCAGTTACAAAACGAAACATTTTTCGCGGATGGACAATGGGACTAGCATACAATATAACTGTAGTGGGGCTGTTGCGGTAGGTTGCGGTTATCCTATTTACTACACGTTTCGAGGCTGTAATCTCATCTTCAAGTTTTTGTCACTTTTTAGGTAGTTTTTTTTGTTGTGCGTTTTGATCGTTCTGATGATGCCTGGTAGATAGGCGAAACAGCTGTCAAATAATGACCGTTTATACGACTGCTTGGAAAATTTGATAGTACATAAATATAACATACCGGCAGGTACCCGTGGATTCGCACACGGTCCAAATAGTTGTTCGCCGCATAGTGGGTTTTAGTATATTTATTGTTTTAGGGGTTTTTATTACAAAGTTCACCCCTTAGAGCACGCTATAGAATGCAAATATGATTTACATAGTATATATGAATTGTAAGAAATAAATGTAACAATTTACAGAGCTTTAGTTAAATGGGAAGTGTAATATTTCATTTGTATTGTTTTAGGAATTGTTACATTTTCACCCCTTAGCAGCAGACTAGACTAAAAAATACAAATATGGTTTACTTTTTACATATATCTTGTAAGAAATAAATGCACAAATTTCCAGCTCTCTATTCTTAATGGAAGTACAATAATAAATATTTATTGTTTTAAGGTTTGTTTCAACCCTTAAATCTAAATGAATTCTATCCTATGTCTCATTCCAGGTCATGATCTATATCTGTGCCAAATTTCATTCATATCCATCTAGTAGTTTTTACGTGATTAATATTTATTGTTTTAGGGATTGTTTCTACCCTTTAATGTAAATACATTCTAGCCTATGTTTCATTCCAGGTCACGATCTATCTATAAGTGTGCCAAATTTCATTCAAATCCGTCCAGTAGTTTTACGTGATAAATATTTATTGTTTTAGGGATTGTTTCAATCCTTAAATCTAAATAAATTCTAGGCTTTTTTTCAGTAAAGGTCATGATCTATATGTGTGCCAAATTTCATTCAAATCCATCCAGTGGTTTTTACGTGATTGAGTACACACAGACAGACACCCTTAGATTTTTATATAATAGTATAGATAGACAAAAATACGAGTACATGATATTAATACTCGTATTTTTCCTTCTATTTAATCTGCTATTTACGTGTATCTCATTTAAGACGGGTTTCGAGTATTTGTCACTTTTTAGGTCGTTGTGTTCACATAAAAGAAATACATTTATCACAAAGTACACAACACATATCATTTAGCGGTAAATGATTGTAAGTAGGTGTACACCATCGTGTGGCCTACGGTAAACTACCTACTTTTCGTACCGCGCAGTAATTGACCGGTTTTATTTTGAATAAAGGGATATATCAAGCAGGTCGTTGGATTGAAATCACACCTGATTATTTATTATATTGTTGAGAAGCTTTCATAAATTACGGCTGTTAATTTTTGTCAATTCGAAATTTACAAAGATTTCAGAAAAAATCCCGACATAAGTATGAAATGATCAGCTGTTATTTCCGTCCGACGAACTTTATGATATAGTACTTTATAATCAAGACACAACCAGTTAGTAATAATTACGTTTTGTGTACTTTTAGTGTTTGGTGTTTTTTAAATACTTATTGTAAAAAAAATACTAGAAGATGAGATTACGGTCTCAAAACGCTTCGTAAAGATTATAAACACAACGAATCCACACCACGGATTAAATATCATATAAAATACTGATTCCAATTTCCTGAATCTTATTTCTTTATAAGTAACTTGAATACAAAAAAAAAAAATCATGAAACTCGTATTTGTAGGTTATGCTTTTCACTAAAATGTTGGAAAATCTTTATTTAAAAGAGCTCCTCGGTGTGTCCAGTTGTCATTTATTTTGTAGCAAATTCGAGCCCCCGTCCTTTCTGAGACAAAGTTCCCTTTATATCCAAGATACATTAGTAATGCGCTAAACAA